>JAOWCC010000874.1:0-34538 GCA_030867875.1 Actinernus sp. WN-2022 | reverse complement strand
GTGCCGTAAAATTCTCAAACGGAGAGATTCCATCTTTCCAGCAAATTCATAGATTCCTGACCGCGAGCTAATATTAAAAACGTTCAATGTGCCGTAAAATTCTCAAACGGAGAGATTCCATCTTTCCAGCAAATTGATAGATTCCTGCTCGCGAGCTAATATTAAAAACGTTCAATGTGCCGTAAAATTCTCAAACGGAGAGATTCCAACTTTCCAGCAAATTAATAGATTCCTGCTCGCGAGCTAATATTAAAAACGTTCAATGTGCCGTAAAATTCTCAAACGGAGAGATTCCATCTTTCCAGGAAATTCATAGATTCCTGCTCGCGAGCTAATATTAAAAACGTTCAATGTGCCGTAAAATTCTCAAACGGAGAGATTCCATCTTTCCAGCAAATTAATAGATTCCTGCTCGCGAGCTAATATTAAAAACGTTCAATGTGCCGTAAAATTCTCAAACGGAGAGATTCCATCTTTCCAGCAAATTAATAGATTCCTGCTCGCGAGCTAATATTAAAAACGTTGAATGTGCCGTAAAATTCTCAAACGGAGAGATTCCATCTTTCCAGCAAATTGATAGATTCCTGCTCGCGAGCTAATATTAAAAACGTTCAATGTGCCGTAAAATTCTCAAACGGAGAGATTCCACCTTTCCAGCAAATTCATAGATTCCTGATCGCGAGCTAATATTAAAAACGTTCAATGTGCCGTAAAATTCTCAAACGGAGAGATTCCATCTTTCCAGCAAATTCATAGATTCCTGACCGCGAGCTAATATTGAAAACGTTCAATGTGCCGTAAAATTCTCAAACGGAGAGATTCCATCTTTCCAGCAAATTGATAGATTCCTGCTCGCGAGCTAATATTAAAAACGTTCAATGTGCCGTAAAATTCTCAAACGGAGAGATTCCATCTTTCCAGCAAATTAATAGATTCCTGCTCGCGAGCTAATATTAAAAACGTTCAATGTGCCGTAAAATTCTCAAACGGAGAGATTCCATCTTTCCAGCAAATTCATAGATTCCTGCTCGCGAGCTAATATTAAAAACGTTCAATGTGCCGTAAAATTCTCAAACGGAGAGATTCCATCTTTCCAGCAAATTAATATATTCCTGCTCGCGAGCTAATATTAAAAACGTTCAATGTGCCGTAAAATTCTCAAACGGAGAGATTCCATCTTTCCAGCAAATTTGATAGATTCCTGTTCGCGAGCTAATATTAAAAACGTTGAATGTGCCGTAAAATTCTCAAACGGAGAGATTCCATCATTCCAGCAAATTCATAGATTCCTGATCGCGAGCTAATATTAAAAACGTTCAATGTGCCGTAAAATTCTCAAACGGAGAGATTCCATCTTTCCAGCAAATTCATAGATTCCTGACCGCGAGCTAATATTAAAAACGTTCAATGTGCCGTAAAATTCTCAAACGGAGAGATTCCATCTTTCCAGCAAATTGATAGATTCCTGCTCGCGAGCTAATATTAAAAACGTTCAATGTGCCGTAAAATTCTCAAACGGAGAGATTCCATCTTTCCAGCAAATTAATAGATTCCTGCTCGCGAGCTAATATTAAAAACGTTCAATGTGCCGTAAAATTCTCAAACGGAGAGATTCCATCTTTCCAGCAAATTCATAGATTCCTGCTCGCGAGCTAATATTAAAAACGTTCAATGTGCCGTAAAATTCTCAAACGGAGAGATTCCATCTTTCCAGCAAATTAATAGATTCCTGCTCGCGAGCTAATATTAAAAACGTTCAATGTGCCGTAAAATTCTCAAACGGAGAGATTCCATCTTTCCAGCAAATTAATAGATTCCTGCTCGCGAGCTAATATTAAAAACGTTGAATGTGCCGTAAAATTCTCAAACGGAGAGATTCCATCTTTCCAGCAAATTTGATAGATTCCTGCTCGCGAGCTAATATTAAAAACGTTCAATGTGCCGTAAAATTCTCAAACGGAGAGATTCCACCTTTCCAGCAAATTCATAGATTCCTGACCGCGAGCTAATATTAAAAACGTTCAATGTGCCGTAAAATTCTCAAACGGAGAGATTCCATCTTTCCAGCAAATTCATAGATTCCTGACCGCGAGCTAATATTAAAAACGTTCAATGTGCCGTAAAATTCTCAAACGGAGAGATTCCATCTTTCCAGCAAATTGATAGATTCCTGCTCGCGAGCTAATATTAAAAACGTTGAATGTGCCGTAAAATTCTCAAACGGAGAGATTCCATCTTTCCAGCAAATTTGATAGATTCCTGCTCGCGAGCTAATATTAAAAACGTTGAATGTGCCATAAAATTCTCAAACGGAGAGATTCCATCTTTCCAGCAAATTCATAGATTCCTGACCGCGAGCTAATATTAAAAACGTTCAATGTGCCGTAAAATTCTCAAACGGAGAGATTCCATCTTTCCAGCAAATTCATAGATTCCTGACCGCGAGCTAATATTAAAAACGTTCAATGTGCCGTAAAATTCTCAAACGGAGAGATTCCATCTTTCCAGCAAATTGATAGATTCCTGCTCGCGAGCTAATATTAAAAATGTTCAATGTGCCGTAAAATTCTCAAACGGAGAGATTCCATCTTTCCAGCAAATTCATAGATTCCTGACCGCGAGCTAATATTAAAAACGTTGAATGTGCCGTAAAATTCTCAAACGGAGAGATTCCATCTTTCCAGCAAATTCATAGATTCCTGATCGCGAGCTAATATTAAAAACGTTCAATGTGCCGTAAAATTCTCAAACGGAGAGATTCCATCTTTCCAGCAAATTGATAGATTCCTGCTCGCGAGCTAATATTAAAAACGTTCAATGTGCCGTAAAATTCTCAAACGGAGAGATTCCATCTTTCCAGCAAATTAATAGATTCCTGCTCGCGAGCTAATATTAAAAACGTTCAATGTGCCGTAAAATTCTCAAACGGAGAGATTCCATCTTTCCAGCAAATTCATAGATTCCTGCTCGCGAGCTAATATTAAAAACGTTCAATGTGCCGTAAAATTCTCAAACGGAGAGATTCCATCTTTCCAGCAAATTAATAGATTCCTGCTCGCGAGCTAATATTAAAAACGTTGAATGTGCCGTAAAATTCTCAAACGGAGAGATTCCATCTTTCCAGCAAATTAATAGATTCCTGCTCGCGAGCTAATATTAAAAACGTTGAATGTGCTGTAAAATTCTCAAACGGAGAGATTCCATCTTTCCAGCAAATTAATAGATTCCTGCTCGCGAACTAATATTAAAAACGTTCAATGTGCCGTAAAATTCTCAAACGGAGAGATTCCATCTTTCCAGCAAATTCATAGATTCCTGACCGCGAGCTAATATTAAAAACGTTCAATGTGCCGTAAAATTCTCAAACGGAGAGATTCCATCTTTCCAGCAAATTCATAGATTCCTGACCGCGAGCTAATATTAAAAACGTTCAATGTGCCGTAAAATTCTCAAACGGAGAGATTCCATCTTTCCAGCAAATTGATAGATTCCTGCTCGCGAGCTAATATTAAAAACGTTCAATGTGCCGTAAAATTCTCAAACGGAGAGATTCCATCTTTCCAGCAAATTCATAGATTCCTGACCGCGAGCTAATATTAAAAACGTTGAATGTGCCGTAAAATTCTCAAACGGAGAGATTCCATCTTTCCAGCAAATTCATAGATTCCTGATCGCGAGCTAATATTAAAAACGTTCAATGTGCCGTAAAATTCTCAAACGGAGAGATTCCATCTTTCCAGCAAATTGATAGATTCCTGCTCGCGAGCTAATATTAAAAACGTTCAATGTGCCGTAAAATTCTCAAACGGAGAGATTCCATCTTTCCAGCAAATTCATAGATTCCTGCTCGCGAGCTAATATTAAAAACGTTCAATGTGCCGTAAAATTCTCAAACGGAGAGATTCCATCTTTCCAGCAAATTGATAGATTCCTGCTCGCGAGCTAATATTAAAAACGTTCAATGTGCCGTAAAATTCTCAAACGGAGAGATTCCATCTTTCCAGCAAATTCATAGATTCCTGCTCGCGAGCTAATATTAAAAACGTTCAATGTGCCGTAAAATTCTCAAACGGAGAGATTCCATCTTTCCAGCAAATTAATAGATTCCTGCTCGCGAGCTAATATTAAAAACGTTGAATGTGCCGTAAAATTCTCAAACGGAGAGATTCCATCTTTCCAGCAAATTCATAGATTCCTGACCGCGAGCTAATATTAAAAACGTTCAATGTGCCGTAAAATTCTCAAACGGAGAGATTCCATCTTTCCAGCAAATTGATAGATTCCTGCTCGCGAGCTAATATTAAAAACGTTCAATGTGCCGTAAAATTCTCAAACGGAGAGATTCCATCTTTCCAGCAAATTCATAGATTCCTGACCGCGAGCTAATATTAAAAACGTTGAATGTGCCGTAAAATTCTCAAACGGAGAGATTCCATCTTTCCAGCAAATTCATAGATTCCTGATCGCGAGCTAATATTAAAAACGTTCAATGTGCCGTAAAATTCTCAAACGGAGAGATTCCATCTTTCCAGCAAATTGATAGATTCCTGCTCGCGAGCTAATATTAAAAACGTTCAATGTGCCGTAAAATTCTCAAACGGAGAGATTCCATCTTTCCAGCAAATTAATAGATTCCTGCTCGCGAGCTAATATTAAAAACGTTCAATGTGCCGTAAAATTCTCAAACGGAGAGATTCCATCTTTCCAGCAAATTCATAGATTCCTGCTCGCGAGCTAATATTAAAAACGTTCAATGTGCCGTAAAATTCTCAAACGGAGAGATTCCATCTTTCCAGCAAATTAATAGATTCCTGCTCGCGAGCTAATATTAAAAACGTTGAATGTGCCGTAAAATTCTCAAACGGAGAGATTCCATCTTTCCAGCAAATTAATAGATTCCTGCTCGCGAGCTAATATTAAAAACGTTGAATGTGCTGTAAAATTCTCAAACGGAGAGATTCCATCTTTCCAGCAAATTAATAGATTCCTGCTCGCGAACTAATATTAAAAACGTTCAATGTGCCGTAAAATTCTCAAACGGAGAGATTCCATCTTTCCAGCAAATTCATAGATTCCTGACCGCGAGCTAATATTAAAAACGTTCAATGTGCCGTAAAATTCTCAAACGGAGAGATTCCATCTTTCCAGCAAATTCATAGATTCCTGACCGCGAGCTAATATTAAAAACGTTCAATGTGCCGTAAAATTCTCAAACGGAGAGATTCCATCTTTCCAGCAAATTGATAGATTCCTGCTCGCGAGCTAATATTAAAAACGTTCAATGTGCCGTAAAATTCTCAAACGGAGAGATTCCATCTTTCCAGCAAATTCATAGATTCCTGACCGCGAGCTAATATTAAAAACGTTGAATGTGCCGTAAAATTCTCAAACGGAGAGATTCCATCTTTCCAGCAAATTCATAGATTCCTGATCGCGAGCTAATATTAAAAACGTTCAATGTGCCGTAAAATTCTCAAACGGAGAGATTCCATCTTTCCAGCAAATTGATAGATTCCTGCTCGCGAGCTAATATTAAAAACGTTCAATGTGCCGTAAAATTCTCAAACGGAGAGATTCCATCTTTCCAGCAAATTCATAGATTCCTGCTCGCGAGCTAATATTAAAAACGTTCAATGTGCCGTAAAATTCTCAAACGGAGAGATTCCATCTTTCCAGCAAATTCATAGATTCCTGCTCGCGAGCTAATATTAAAAACGTTCAATGTGCCGTAAAATTCTCAAACGGAGAGATTCCATCTTTCCAGCAAATTAATAGATTCCTGCTCGCGAGCTAATATTAAAAACGTTGAATGTGCCGTAAAATTCTCAACGGAGAGATTCCATCTTTCCAGCAAATTAATAGATTCCTGCTCGCGAGCTAATATTAAAAACGTTGAATGTGCCGTAAAATTCTCAAACGGAGAGATTCCATCTTTCCAGCAAATTAATAGATTCCTGCTCGCGAGCTAATATTAAAAACGTTCAATGTGCCGTAAAATTCTCAAACGGAGAGATTCCATCTTTCCAGCAAATTCATAGATTCCTGCTCGCGAGCTAATATTAAAAACGTTGAATGTGCCGTAAAATTCTCAAACGGAGAGATTCCATCTTTCCAGCAAATTCATAGATTCCTGCTCGCGAGCTAATATTAAAAACGTTCAATGTGCCGTAAAATTCTCAAACGGAGAGATTCCATCTTTCCAGCAAATTGATAGATTCCTGATCGCGAGCTAATATTAAAAACGTTCAATGTGCCGTAAAATTCTCAAACGGAGAGATTCCATCATTCCAGCAAATTCATAGATTCCTGATCGCGAGCTAATATTAAAAACGTTCAATGTGCCGTAAAATTCTCAAACGGAGAGATTCCATCTTTCCAGCAAATTCATAGATTCCTGACCGCGAGCTAATATTAAAAACGTTCAATGTGCCGTAAAATTCTCAAACGGAGAGATTCCATCTTTCCAGCAAATTCATAGATTCCTGACCGCGAGCTAATATTAAAAACGTTCAATGTGCCGTAAAATTCTCAAACGGAAAGATTCCATCTTTCCAGCAAATTCATAGATTCCTGCTCGCGAGCTAATATTAAAAACGTTCAATGTGCCGTAAAATTCTCAAACGGAGAGATTCCATCTTTCCAGCAAATTCATAGATTCCTGACCGCGAGCTAATATTAAAAACGTTGAATGTGCCGTAAAATTCTCAAACGGAGAGATTCCATCTTTCCAGCAAATTCATAGATTCCTGATCGCGAGCTAATATTAAAAACGTTCAATGTGCCGTAAAATTCTCAAACGGAGAGATTCCATCTTTCCAGCAAATTAATAGATTCCTGCTCGCGAGCTAATATTAAAAACGTCGAATGTGCCGTAAAATTCTCAAACGGAGAGATTCCATCTTTCCAGCAAATTCATAGATTCCTGCTCGCGAGCTAATATTAAAAACGTTCAATGTGCCGTAAAATTCTCAAACGGAGAGATTCCATCTTTCCAGCAAATTGATAGATTCCTGATCGCGAGCTAATTTGAAAAACGTTCAATGTGCCCTAAAATTCTCAAACGGAGAGATTCCATCATTCCAGCAAATTCATAGATTCCTGATCGCGAGCTAATATTAAAAACGTTCAATGTGCCGTAAAATTCTCAAACGGAGAGATTCCATCTTTCCAGCAAATTCATAGATTCCTGACCGCGAGCTAATATTAAAAACGTTCAATGTGCCGTAAAATTCTCAAACGGAGACATTCCATCTTTCCAGCAAATTGATAGATTCCTGCTCGCGAGCTAATATTAAAAACGTTCAATGTGCCGTAAAATTCTCAAACGGAGAGATTCCATCTTTCCAGCAAATTAATAGATTCCTGCTCGCGAGCTAATATTAAAAACGTTCAATGTGCCGTAAAATTCTCAAACGGAGAGATTCCATCTTTCCAGCAAATTCATAGATTCCTGCTCGCGAGCTAATATTAAAAACGTTCAATGTGCCGTAAAATTCTCAAACGGAGAGATTCCATCTTTCCAGCAAATTAATAGATTCCTGCTCGCGAGCTAATATTAAAAACGTTCAATGTGCCGTAAAATTCTCAAACGGAGAGATTCCATCTTTCCAGCAAATTGATAGATTCCTGATCGCGAGCTAATTTGAAAAACGTTCAATGTGCCCTAAAATTCTCAAACGGAGAGATTCCATCATTCCAGCAAATTCATAGATTCCTGATCGCGAGCTAATATTAAAAACGTTCAATGTGCCGTAAAATTCTCAAACGGAGAGATTCCATCTTTCCAGCAAATTCATAGATTCCTGACCGCGAGCTAATATTAAAAACGTTCAATGTGCGTAAAATTCTCAAACGGAGACATTCCATCTTTCCAGCAAATTGATAGATTCCTGCTCGCGAGCTAATATTAAAAACGTTCAATGTGCCGTAAAATTCTCAAACGGAGAGATTCCATCTTTCCAGCAAATTAATAGATTCCTGCTCGCGAGCTAATATTAAAAACGTTCAATGTGCCGTAAAATTCTCAAACGGAGAGATTCCATCTTTCCAGCAAATTCATAGATTCCTGCTCGCGAGCTAATATTAAAAACGTTCAATGTGCCGTAAAATTCTCAAACGGAGAGATTCCATCTTTCCAGCAAATTAATAGATTCCTGCTCGCGAGCTAATATTAAAAACGTTCAATGTGCCGTAAAATTCTCAAACGGAGAGATTCCATCTTTCCAGCAAATTAATAGATTCCTGACCGCGAGCTAATATTAAAAACGTTCAATGTGCCGTAAAATTCTCAAACGGAGAGATTCCATCTTTCCAGCAAATTGATAGATTCCTGCTCGCGAGCTAATATTAAAAACGTTCAATGTGCCGTAAAATTCTCAAACGGAGAGATTCCATCTTTCCAGCAAATTAATAGATTCCTGCTCGCGAGCTAATATTAAAAACGTTCAATGTGCCGTAAAATTCTCAAACGGAGAGATTCCATCTTTCCAGCAAATTCATAGATTCCTGCTCGCGAGCTAATATTAAAAACGTTGAATGTGCCGTAAAATTCTCAAACGGAGAGATTCCATCTTTCCAGCAAATTAATAGATTCCTGCTCGCGAGCTAATATTAAAAACGTTGAATGTGCCGTAAAATTCTCAAACGGAGAGATTCCATCTTTCCAGCAAATTAATAGATTCCTGCTCGCGAGCTAATATTAAAAACGTTGAATGTGCTGTAAAATTCTCAAACGGAGAGATTCCATCTTTCCAGCAAATTTGATAGATTCCTGCTCGCGAGCTAATATTAAAAACGTTGAATGTGCCGTAAAATTCTCAAACGGAGAGATTCCACCTTTCGACCAAATTCATAGATTCCTGACCGCGAGCTAATATTAAAAACGTTCAAAGTGCCGTAAAATTCTCAAACGGAGAGATTCCATCTTTCCAGCAAATTCATAGATTCCTGCTCGCGAGCTAATATTAAAAACGTTGAATGTGCCGTAAAATTCTCAAACGGAGAGATTCCATCTTTCCAGCAAATTAATAGATTCCTGCTCGCGAGCTAATATTAAAAACGTTCAATGTGCCGTAAAATTCTCAAACGGAGAGATTCCATCTTTCCAGCAAATTAATAGATTCCTGCTCGCGAGCTAATATTAAAAACGTTGAATGTGCCGTAACATTCTCAAACGGAGAGATTCCATCTTTCCAGCAAATTGATAGATTCCTGCTCGCGAGCTAATATTAAAAACGTTGAATGTGCCGTAAAATTCTCAAACGGAGAGATTCCATCTTTCCAGCAAATTAATAGATTCCTGCTCGCGAGCTAATATTAAAAACGTTCAATGTGCCGTAAAATTCTCAAACGGAGAGATTCCATCTTTCCAGCAAATTCATAGATTCCTGCTCGCGAGCTAATATTAAAAACGTTGAATGTGCCGTAAAATTCTCAAACGGAGAGATTCCATCTTTCCAGCAAATTCATAGATTCCTGCTCGCGAGCTAATATTAAAAACGTTCAATGTGCCGTAAAATTCTCAAACGGAGAGATTCCATCTTTCCAGCAAATTGATAGATTCCTGATCGCGGGCTAATATTAAAAACGTTCAATGTGCCGTAAAATTCTCAAACGGAGAGATTCCATCATTCCAGCAAATTCATAGATTCCTGATCGCGAGCTAATATTAAAAACGTTCAATGTGCCGTAAAATTCTCAAACGGAGAGATTCCATCTTTCCAGCAAATTCATAGATTCCTGCTCGCGAGCTAATATTAAAAACGTTGAATGTGCCGTAAAATTCTCAAACGGAGAGATTCCATCTTTCCAGCAAATTCATAGATTCCTGCTCGCGAGCTAATATTAAAAACGTTCAATGTGCCGTAAAATTCTCAAACGGAGAGATTCCATCTTTCCAGCAAATTGATAGATTCCTGATCGCGGGCTAATATTAAAAACGTTGAATGTGCCGTAAAATTCTCAAACGGAGAGATTCCATCTTTCCAGCAAATTCATAGATTCCTGCTCGCGAGCTAATATTAAAAACGTTCAATGTGCCGTAAAATTCTCAAACGGAGAGATTCCATCTTTCCAGCAAATTGATAGATTCCTGATCGCGGGCTAATATTAAAAACGTTCAATGTGCCGTAAAATTCTCAAACGGAGAGATTCCATCATTCCAGCAAATTCATAGATTCCTGATCGCGAGCTAATATTAAAAACGTTGAATGTGCCGTAAAATTCTCAAACGGAGAGATTCCATCTTTCCAGCAAATTCATAGATTCCTGACCGCGAGCTAATATTAAAAACGTTCAATGTGCCGTAAAATTCTCAAACGGAGAGATTCCATCTTTCCAGCAAATTAATAGATTCCTGCTCGCGAGCTAATATTAAAAACGTTGAATGTGCCGTAACATTCTCAAACGGAGAGATTCCATCTTTCCAGCAAATTGATAGATTCCTGCTCGCGAGCTAATATTAAAAACGTTGAATGTGCCGTAAAATTCTCAAACGGAGAGATTCCATCTTTCCAGCAAATTAATAGATTCCTGCTCGCGAGCTAATATTAAAAACGTTCAATGTGCCGTAAAATTCTCAAACGGAGAGATTCCATCTTTCCAGCAAATTCATAGATTCCTGCTCGCGAGCTAATATTAAAAACGTTGAATGTGCCGTAAAATTCTCAAACGGAGAGATTCCATCTTTCCAGCAAATTCATAGATTCCTGCTCGCGAGCTAATATTAAAAACGTTCAATGTGCCGTAAAATTCTCAAACGGAGAGATTCCATCTTTCCAGCAAATTGATAGATTCCTGATCGCGGGCTAATATTAAAAACGTTCAATGTGCCGTAAAATTCTCAAACGGAGAGATTCCATCATTCCAGCAAATTCATAGATTCCTGATCGCGAGCTAATATTAAAAACGTTGAATGTGCCGTAAAATTCTCAAACGGAGAGATTCCATCTTTCCAGCAAATTCATAGATTCCTGACCGCGAGCTAATATTAAAAACGTTCAATGTGCCGTAAAATTCTCAAACGGAGAGATTCCATCTTTCCAGCAAATTCATAGATTCCTGCTCGCGAGCTAATATTAAAAACGTTCAATGTGCCGTAAAATTCTCAAACGGAGAGATTCCATCTTTCCAGCAAATTCATAGATTCCTGCTCGCGAGCTAATATTAAAAACGTTGAATGTGCCGTAAAATTCTCAAACGGAGAGATTCCATCTTTCCAGCAAATTGATAGATTCCTGATCGCGAGCTAATATTAAAAACGTTCAATGTGCCGTAAAATTCTCAAACGGAGAGATTCCATCATTCCAGCAAATTCATAGATTCCTGATCGCGAGGTAATATTAAAAACGTTCAATGTGCCGTAAAATTCTCAAACGGAGAGATTCCATCTTTCCAGCAAATTCATAGATTCCTGACCGCGAGCTAATATTGAAAACGTTCAATGTGCCGTAAAATTCTCAAACGGAGAGATTCCATCTTTCCAGCAAATTGATAGATTCCTGCTCGCGAGCTAATATTAAAAACGTTCAATGTGCCGTAAAATTCTCAAACGGAGAGATTCCAACTTTCCAGCAAATTAATAGATTCCTGCTCGCGAGCTAATATTAAAAACGTTGAATGTGCTGTAAAATTCTCAAACGGAGAGATTCCATCTTTCCAGCAAATTTGATAGATTCCTGCTCGCGAGCTAATATTAAAAACGTTGAATGTGCCGTAAAATTCTCAAACGGAGAGATTCCACCTTTCGACCAAATTCATAGATTCCTGACCGCGAGCTAATATTAAAAACGTTCAAAGTGCCGTAAAATTCTCAAACGGAGAGATTCCATCTTTCCAGCAAATTCATAGATTCCTGCTCGCGAGCTAATATTAAAAACGTTGAATGTGCCGTAAAATTCTCAAACGGAGAGATTCCATCTTTCCAGCAAATTAATAGATTCCTGCTCGCGAGCTAATATTAAAAACGTTCAATGTGCCGTAAAATTCTCAAACGGAGAGATTCCATCTTTCCAGCAAATTCATAGATTCCTGATCGCGAGCTAATATTAAAAACGTTCAATGTGCCGTAAAATTCTCAAACGGAGAGATTCCATCATTCCAGCAAATTCATAGATTCCTGATCGCGAGGTAATATTAAAAACGTTCAATGTGCCGTAAAATTCTCAAACGGAGAGATTCCATCTTTCCAGCAAATTCATAGATTCCTGACCGCGAGCTAATATTAAAAACGTTCAATGTGCCGTAAAATTCTCAAACGGAGAGATTCCATCTTTCCAGCAAATTGATAGATTCCTGCTCGCGAGCTAATATTAAAAACGTTCAATGTGGCGTAAAATTCTCAAACGGAGAGATTCCAACTTTCCAGCAAATTAATAGATTCCTGCTCGCGAGCTAATATTAAAAACGTTGAATGTGCTGTAAAATTCTCAAACGGAGAGATTCCATCTTTCCAGCAAATTTGATAGATTCCTGCTCGCGAGCTAATATTAAAAACGTTGAATGTGCCGTAAAATTCTCAAACGGAGAGATTCCACCTTTCGACCAAATTCATAGATTCCTGACCGCGAGCTAATATTAAAAACGTTCAAAGTGCCGTAAAATTCTCAAACGGAGAGATTCCATCTTTCCAGCAAATTCATAGATTCCTGCTCGCGAGCTAATATTAAAAACGTTCAATGTGCCGTAAAATTCTCAAACGGAGAGATTCCATCATTCCAGCAAATTCATAGATTCCTGATCGCGAGGTAATATTAAAAACGTTCAATGTGCCGTAAAATTCTCAAACGGAGAGATTCCAACTTTCCAGCAAATTAATAGATTCCTGCTCGCGAGCTAATATTAAAAACGTTGAATGTGCTGTAAAATTCTCAAACGGAGAGATTCCATCTTTCCAGCAAATTTGATAGATTCCTGCTCGCGAGCTAATATTAAAAACGTTGAATGTGCCGTAAAATTCTCAAACGGAGAGATTCCACCTTTCGACCAAATTCATAGATTCCTGACCGCGAGCTAATATTAAAAACGTTCAAAGTGCCGTAAAATTCTCAAACGGAGAGATTCCATCTTTCCAGCAAATTCATAGATTCCTGCTCGCGAGCTAATATTAAAAACGTTGAATGTGCCGTAAAATTCTCAAACGGAGAGATTCCATTTTTCCAGCAAATTAATAGATTCCTGCTCGCGAGCTAATATTAAAAACGTTCAATGTGCCGTAAAATTCTCAAACGGAGAGATTCCATCTTTCCAGCAAATTCATAGATTCCTGACCGCGAGCTAATATTAAAAACGTTCAATGTGCCGTAAAATTCTCAAACGGAGAGATTCCATCTTTCCAGCAAATTCATAGATTCCTGCTCGCGAGCTAATATTAAAAACGTTGAATGTGCCGTAAAATTCTCAAACGGAGAGATTCCATCTTTCCAGCAAATTCATAGATTCCTGCTCGCGAGCTAATATTAAAAACGTTGAATGTGCCGTAAAATTCTCAAACGGAGAGATTCCATCTTTCCAGCAAATTCATAGATTCCTGATCGCGAGCTAATATTAAAAACGTTCAATGTGCCGTAAAATTCTCAAACGGAGAGATTCCATCATTCCAGCAAATTCATAGATTCCTGATCGCGAGGTAATATTAAAAACGTTCAATGTGCCGTAAAATTCTCAAACGGAGAGATTCCATCTTTCCAGCAAATTCATAGATTCCTGACCGCGAGCTAATATTAAAAACGTTCAATGTGCCGTAAAATTCTCAAACGGAGAGATTCCATCTTTCCAGCAAATTGATAGATTCCTGCTCGCGAGCTAATATTAAAAACGTTCAATGTGTCGTAAAATTCTCAAACGGAGAGATTCCAACTTTCCAGCAAATTAATAGATTCCTGCTCGCGAGCTAATATTAAAAACGTTGAATGTGCTGTAAAATTCTCAAACGGAGAGATTCCATCTTTCCAGCAAATTTGATAGATTCCTGCTCGCGAGATAATATTAAAAACGTTCAATGTGCCGTAAAATTCTCAAACGGAGAGATTCCACCTTTCGACCAAATTCATAGATTCCTGACCGCGAGCTAATATTAAAAACGTTCAAAGTGCCGTAAAATTCTCAAACGGAGAGATTCCATCTTTCCAGCAAATTCATAGATTCCTGCTCGCGAGCTAATATTAAAAACGTTGAATGTGCCGTAAAATTCTCAAACGGAGAGATTCCATCTTTCCAGCAAATTAATAGATTCCTGCTCGCGAGCTAATATTAAAAACGTTCAATGTGCCGTAAAATTCTCAAACGGAGAGATTCCATCTTTCCAGCAAATTCATAGATTCCTGATCGCGAGCTAATATTAAAAACGTTCAATGTGCCGTAAAATTCTCAAACGGAGAGATTCCATCATTCCAGCAAATTCATAGATTCCTGATCGCGAGGTAATATTAAAAACGTTCAATGTGCCGTAAAATTCTCAAACGGAGAGATTCCATCTTTCCAGCAAATTCATAGATTCCTGACCGCGAGCTAATATTAAAAACGTTCAATGTGCCGTAAAATTCTCAAACGGAGAGATTCCATCTTTCCAGCAAATTGATAGATTCCTGCTCGCGAGCTAATATTAAAAACGTTCAATGTGCCGTAAAATTCTCAAACGGAGAGATTCCAACTTTCCAGCAAATTAATAGATTCCTGCGCGCGAGCTAATATTAAAAACGTTGAATGTGCTGTAAAATTCTCAAACGGAGAGATTCCATCTTTCCAGCAAATTCATAGATTCCTGCTCGCGAGCTAATATTAAAAACGTTCAATGTGCCGTAAAATTCTCAAACGGAGAGATTCCAACTTTCCAGCAAATTAATAGATTCCTGCGCGCGAGCTAATATTAAAAACGTTGAATGTGCTGTAAAATTCTCAAACGGAGAGATTCCATCTTTCCAGCAAATTTGATAGATTCCTGCTCGCGAGCTAATATTAAAAACGTTGAATGTGCCGTAAAATTCTCAAACGGAGAGATTCCACCTTTCGACCAAATTCATAGATTCCTGACCGCGAGCTAATATTAAAAACGTTCAAAGTGCCGTAAAATTCTCAAACGGAGAGATTCCATCTTTCCAGCAAATTCATAGATTCCTGCTCGCGAGCTAATATTAAAAACGTTCAATGTGCCGTAAAATTCTCAAACGGAGAGATTCCACCTTTCGACCAAATTCATAGATTCCTGACCGCGAGCTAATATTAAAAACGTTCAAAGTGCCGTAAAATTCTCAAACGGAGAGATTCCATCTTTCCAGCAAATTCATAGATTCCTGCTCGCGAGCTAATATTAAAAACGTTCAATGTGCCGTAAAATTCTCAAACGGAGAGATTCCATCATTCCAGCAAATTCATAGATTCCTGATCGCGAGGTAATATTAAAAACGTTCAATGTGCCGTAAAATTCTCAAACGGAGAGATTCCATCTTTCCAGCAAATTCATAGATTCCTGACCGCGAGCTATTATTAAAAACGTTCAATGTGCCGTAAAATTCTCAAACGGAGAGATTCCATCTTTCCAGCAAATTGATAGATTCCTGCTCGCGAGCTAATATTAAAAACGTTCAATGTGCCGTAAAATTCTCAAACGGAGAGATTCCAACTTTCCAGCAAATTAATAGATTCCTGCTCGCGAGCTAATATTAAAAACGTTGAATGTGCTGTAAAATTCTCAAACGGAGAGATTCCATCTTTCCAGCAAATTCATGGATTCCTGATCGCGAGCTAATATTAAAAACGTTCAATGTGCCGTAAAATTCTCAAACGGAGAGATTCCATCTTTCCAGCAAATTCATAGATTCCTGACCGCGAGCTATTATTAAAAACGTTCAATGTGCCGTAAAATTCTCAAACGGAGAGATTCCATCTTTCCAGCAACTTGATAGATTCCTGCTCGCGAGCTAATATTAAAAACGTTCAATGTGCCGTAAAATTCTCAAACGGAGAGATTCCAACTTTCCAGCAAATTAATAGATTCCTGCTCGCGAGCTAATATTAAAAACGTTGAATGTGCTGTAAAATTCTCAAACGGAGAGATTCCATCTTTCCAGCCAATTTGATAGATTCCTGCTCGCGAGCTAATATTAAAAACGTTGAATGTGCCGTAAAATTCTCAAACGGAGAGATTCCACCTTTCGACCAAATTCATAGATTCCTGACCGCGAGCTAATATTAAAAACGTTCAAAGTGCCGTAAAATTCTCAAACGGAGAGATTCCATCTTTCCAGCAAATTCATAGATTCCTGCTCGCGAGCTAATATTAAAAACGTTGAATGTGCCGTAAAATTCTCAAACGGAGAGATTCCATCTTTCCAGCAAATTAATAGATTCCTGCTCGCGAGCTAATATTAAAAACGTTGAATGTGCCGTAAAATTCTCAAACGGAGAGATTCCATCTTTCCAGCAAATTAATAGATTCCTGCTCGCGAGCTAATATTAAA
Source organism: Actinernus sp. WN-2022 (assembly GCA_030867875.1). Lineage (NCBI taxonomy): Eukaryota > Metazoa > Cnidaria > Anthozoa > Actiniaria > Actinernidae > Actinernus > Actinernus sp. WN-2022. The sequence continues at coordinate 18,084 of JAOWCC010000874.1, read as the reverse complement.
AACGTTCAATGTGCCGTAAAATTCTCAAACGGAGAGATTCCATCTTTCCAGCAAATTAATAGATTCCTGCTCGCGAGCTAATATTAAAACCGTTGAATGTGCCGTAAAATTCTCAAACGGAGAGATTCCATCTTTCCAGCAAATTGATAGATTCCTGCTCGCGAGCTAATATTAAAAACGTTGAATGTGCCGTAAAATTCTCAAACGGAGAGATTCCATCTTTCCAGCAAATTAATAGATTCCTGCTCGCGAGCTAATATTAAAAACGTTCAATGTGCCGTAAAATTCTCAAACGGAGAGATTCCATCTTTCCAGCAAATTGATAGATTCCTGCTCGCGAGCTAATATTAAAAACGTTGAATGTGCCGTAAAATTCTCAAACGGAGAGATTCCATCATTCCAGCAAATTCATAGATTCCTGCTCGCGAGCTAATATTAAAAACGTTGAATGTGCCGCAAAATTCTCAAACGGAGAGATTCCATCTTTCCAGCAAATTCATAGATTCCTGACCGCGAGCTAATATTAAAAACGTTCAATGTGCCGTAAAATTCTCAAACGGAGAGATTCCATCTTTCCAGCAAATTCATAGATTCCTGCTCGCGAGCTAATATTAAAAACGTTGAATGTGACGTAAAATTCTCAAACGGAGAGATTCCATCTTTCCAGCAAATTCATAGATTCCTGCTCGCGAGCTAATATTAAAAACGTTCAATGTGCCGTAAAATTCTCAAACGGAGAGATTCCATCTTTCCATCAAATTAATAGATTCCTGCTCGCGAGCTAATATTAAAAACGTTCAATGTGCCGTAAAATTCTCAAACGGAGAGATTCCATCTTTCCAGCAAATTGATAGATTCCTGCTCGCGAGCTAATATTAAAAACGTTGAATGTGCCGTAAAATTCTCAAACGGAGAGATTCCATCATTCCAGCAAATTCATAGATTCCTGCTCGCGAGCTAATATTAAAAACGTTGAATGTGCCGCAAAATTCTCAAACGGAGAGATTCCATCTTTCCAGCAAATTCATAGATTCCTGACCGCGAGCTAATATTAAAAACGTTCAATGTGCCGTAAAATTCTCAAACGGAGAGATTCCATCTTTCCAGCAAATTCATAGATTCCTGCTCGCGAGCTAATATTAAAAACGTTGAATGTGACGTAAAATTCTCAAACGGAGAGATTCCATCTTTCCAGCAAATTCATAGATTCCTGCTCGCGAGCTAATATTAAAAACGTTCAATGTGCCGTAAAATTCTCAAACGGAGAGATTCCATCTTTCCATCAAATTAATAGATTCCTGCTCGCGAGCTAATATTAAAAACGTTGAATGTGCCGTAAAATTCTCAAACGGAGAGATTCCATCTTTCCAGCAAATTCATAGATTCCTGCTCGCGAGCTAATATTAAAAACGTTCAATGTGCCGTAAAATTCTCAAACGGAGAGATTCCATCTTTCCAGCAAATTCATAGATTCCTGACCGCGAGCTAATATTAAAAACGTTCAATGTGCCGTAAAATTCTCAAACGGAGAGATTCCATCTTTCCAGCAAATTGATAGATTCCTGCTCGCGAGCTAATATTAAAAACGTTCAATGTGCCGTAAAATTCTCAAACGGAGAGATTCCATCTTTCCAGCAAATTAATAGATTCCTGCTCGCGAGCTAATATTAAAAACGTTGAATGTGCCGTAAAATTCTCAAACGGAGAGATTCCATCTTTCCAGCAAATTAATAGATTCCTGCTCGCGAGCTAATATTAAAAACGTTCAATGTGCCGTAAAATTCTCAAACGGAGAGATTCCATCTTTCCAGCAAATTGATAGATTCCTGCTCGCGAGCTAATATTAAAAACGTTCAATGTGCCGTAAAATTCTCAAACGGAGAGATTCCATCATTCCAGCAAATTCATAGATTCCTGCTCGCGAGCTAATATTAAAAACGTTGAATGTGCCGTAAAATTCTCAAACGGAGAGATTCCATCTTTCCAGCAAATTCATAGATTCCTGACCGCGAGCTAATATTAAAAACGTTCAATGTGCCGTAAAATTCTCAAACGGAGAGATTCCATCTTTCCAGCAAATTAATAGATTCCTGCTCGCGAGCTAATATTAAAAACGTTCAATGTGCCGTAAAATTCTCAAACGGAGAGATTCCATCTTTCCAGCAAATTCATAGATTCCTGCTCGCGAGCTAATATTAAAAACGTTCAATGTGCCGTAAAATTCTCAAACGGAGAGATTCCATCTTTCCAGCAAATTCATAGATTCCTGCTCGCGAGCTAATATTAAAAACGTTCAATGTGCCGTAAAATTCTCAAACGGAGAGATTCCATCTTTCCAGCAAATTGATAGATTCCTGCTCGCGAGCTAATATTAAAAACGTTCAATGTGCCGTAAAATTCTCAAACGGAGAGATTCCATCTTTCCAGCAAATTAATAGATTCCTGCTCGCGAGCTAATATTAAAAACGTTGAATGTGCCGTAAAATTCTCAAACGGAGAGATTCCATCTTTCCAGCAAATTAATAGATTCCTGCTCGCGAGCTAATATTAAAAACGTTGAATGTGCTGTAAAATTCTCAAACGGAGAGATTCCATCTTTCCAGCAAATTTGATAGATTCCTGCTCGCGAGCTAATATTAAAAACGTTGAATGTGCCGTAAAATTCTCAAACGGAGAGATTCCACCTTTCGACCAAATTCATAGATTCCTGACCGCGAGCTAATATTAAAAACGTTCAAAGTGCCGTAAAATTCTCAAACGGAGAGATTCCATCTTTCCAGCAAATTCATAGATTCCTGCTCGCGAGCTAATATTAAAAACATTGAATGTGCCGTAAAATTCTCAAACGGAGAGATTCCATCTTTCCAGCAAATTAATAGATTCCTGCTCGCGAGCTAATATTAAAAACGTTCAATGTGCCGTAAAATTCTCAAACGGAGAGATTCCATCTTTCCAGCAAATTAATAGATTCCTGCTCGCGAGCTAATATTAAAAACGTTGAATGTGCCGTAAAATTCTCAAACGGAGAGATTCCATCTTTCCAGCAAATTGATAGATTCCTGCTCGCGAGCTAATATTAAAAACGTTGAATGTGCCGTAAAATTCTCAAACGGAGAGATTCCATCTTTCCAGCAAATTAATAGATTCCTGCTCGCGAGCTAATATTAAAAACGTTCAATGTGCCGTAAAATTCTCAAACGGAGAGATTCCATCTTTCCAGCAAATTCATAGATTCCTGCTCGCGAGCTAATATTAAAAACGTTGAATGTGCCGTAAAATTCTCAAACGGAGAGATTCCATCTTTCCAGCAAATTCATAGATTCCTGCTCGCGAGCTAATATTAAAAACGTTCAATGTGCCGTAAAATTCTCAAACGGAGAGATTCCATCTTTCCAGCAAATTGATAGATTCCTGATCGCGAGCTAATATTAAAAACGTTCAATGTGCCGTAAAATTCTCAAACGGAGAGATTCCATCATTCCAGCAAATTCATAGATTCCTGATCGCGAGCTAATATTAAAAACGTTGAATGTGCCGTAAAATTCTCAAACGGAGAGATTCCATCTTTCCAGCAAATACATAGATTCCTGACCGCGAGCTAATATTAAAAACGTTCAAAGTGCCGTAAAATTCTCAAACGGAGAGATTCCATCTTTCCAGCAAATTAATAGATTCCTGCTCGCGAGTTAATATTAAAAACGTTCAATGTGCCGTAAAATTCTCAAACGGAGAGATTCCATCTTTCCAGCAAATTAATAGATTCCTGCTCGCGAGCTAATATTAAAAACGTTGAATGTGCCGTAAAATTCTCAAACGGAGAGATTCCATCTTTCCAGCAAATTGATAGATTCCTGCTCGCGAGCTAATATTAAAAACGTTGAATGTGCCGTAAAATTCTCAAACGGAGAGATTCCATCTTTCCAGCAAATTAATAGATTCCTGCTCGCGAGCTAATATTAAAAACGTTCAATGTGCCGTAAAATTCTCAAACGGAGAGATTCCATCTTTCCAGCAAATTGATAGATTCCTGCTCGCGAGCTAATATTAAAAACGTTGAATGTGCCGTAAAATTCTCAAACGGAGAGATTCCATCTTTCCAGCAAATTAATAGATTCCTGCTCGCGAGCTAATATTAAAAACGTTCAATGTGCCGTAAAATTCTCAAACGGAGAGATTCCATCTTTCCAGCAAATTAATAGATTCCTGCTCGCGAGCTAATATTAAAAACGTTGAATGTGCCGTAAAATTCTCAAACGGAGAGATTCCATCTTTCCAGCAAATTGATAGATTCCTGCTCGCGAGCTAATATTAAAAACGTTGAATGTGCCGTAAAATTCTCAAACGGAGAGATTCCATCTTTCCAGCAAATTAATAGATTCCTGCTCGCGAGCTAATATTAAAAACGTTCAATGTGCCGTAAAATTCTCAAACGGAGAGATTCCATCTTTCCAGCAAATTGATAGATTCCTGCTCGCGAGCTAATATTAAAAACGTTGAATGTGCCGTAAAATTCTCAAACGGAGAGATTCCATCATTCCAGCAAATTCATAGATTCCTGCTCGCGAGCTAATATTAAAAACGTTGAATGTGCCGTAAAATTCTCAAACGGAGAGATTCCATCTTTCCAGCAAATTCATAGATTCCTGACCGCGAGCTAATATTAAAAACGTTCAATGTGCCGTAAAATTCTCAAACGGAGAGATTCCATCTTTCCAGCAAATTCATAGATTCCTGCTCGCGAGCTAATATTAAAAACGTTGAATGTGCCGTAAAATTCTCAAACGGAGAGATTCCATCTTTCCAACAAATTCATAGATTCCTGCTCGCGAGCTAATATTAAAAACGTTCAATGTGCCGTAAAATTCTCAAACGGAGAGATTCCATCTTTCCATCAAATTAATAGATTCCTGACCGCGAGCTAATATTAAAAACGTTCAAAGTGCCGTAAAATTCTCAAACGGAGAGATTCCATCTTTCCAGCAAATTCATAGATTCCTGCTCGCGAGCTAATATTAAAAACATTGAATGTGCCGTAAAATTCTCAAACGGAGAGATTCCATCTTTCCAGCAAATTAATAGATCTCCTGCTCGCGAGCTAATATTAAAAACGTTCAATGTGCCGTAAAATTCTCAAACGGAGAGATTCCATCTTTCCAGCAAATTAATAGATTCCTGCTCGCGAGCTAATATTAAAAACGTTGAATGTGCCGTAAAATTCTCAAACGGAGAGATTCCATCTTTCCAGCAAATTGATAGATTCCTGCTCGCGAGCTAATATTAAAAACGTTGAATGTGCCGTAAAATTCTCAAACGGAGAGATTCCATCTTTCCAGCAAATTAATAGATTCCTGCTCGCGAGCTAATATTAAAAACGTTCAATGTGCCGTAAAATTCTCAAACGGAGAGATTCCATCTTTCCAGCAAATTCATAGATTCCTGCTCGCGAGCTAATATTAAAAACGTTGAATGTGCCGTAAAATTCTCAAACGGAGAGATTCCATCTTTCCAGCAAATTCATAGATTCCTGCTCGCGAGCTAATATTAAAAACGTTCAATGTGCCGTAAAATTCTCAAACGGAGAGATTCCATCTTTCCAGCAAATTGATAGATTCCTGATCGCGAGCTAATATTAAAAACGTTCAATGTGCCGTAAAATTCTCAAACGGAGAGATTCCATCATTCCAGCAAATTCATAGATTCCTGATCGCGAGCTAATATTAAAAACGTTGAATGTGCCGTAAAATTCTCAAACGGAGAGATTCCATCTTTCCAGCAAATACATAGATTCCTGACCGCGAGCTAATATTAAAAAACGTTCAAAGTGCCGTAAAATTCTCAAACGGAGAGATTCCATCTTTCCAGCAAATTCATAGATTCCTGCTCGCGAGCTAATATTAAAAAACGTTGAATGTGCCGTAAAATTCTCAAACGGAGAGATTCCATCTTTCCAGCAAATTAATAGATTCCTGCTCGCGAGCTAATATTAAAAACGTTCAATGTGCCGTAAAATTCTCAAACGGAGAGATTCCATCTTTCCAGCAAATTAATAGATTCCTGCTCGCGAGCTAATATTAAAAACGTTGAATGTGCCGTAAAATTCTCAAACGGAGAGATTCCATCTTTCCAGCAAATTGATAGATTCCTGCTCGCGAGCTAATATTAAAAACGTTGAATGTGCCGTAAAATTCTCAAACGGAGAGATTCCATCTTTCCAGCAAATTAATAGATTCCTGCTCGCGAGCTAATATTAAAAACGTTCAATGTGCCGTAAAATTCTCAAACGGAGAGATTCCATCTTTCCAGCAAATTGATAGATTCCTGCTCGCGAGCTAATATTAAAAACGTTGAATGTGCCGTAAAATTCTCAAACGGAGAGATTCCATCTTTCCAGCAAATTAATAGATTCCTGCTCGCGAGCTAATATTAAAAACGTTCAATGTGCCGTAAAATTCTCAAACGGAGAGATTCCATCTTTCAGCAAATTAATAGATTCCTGCTCGCGAGCTAATATTAAAAACGTTGAATGTGCCGTAAAATTCTCAAACGGAGAGATTCCATCTTTCCAGCAAATTGATAGATTCCTGCTCGCGAGCTAATATTAAAAACGTTGAATGTGCCGTAAAATTCTCAAACGGAGAGATTCCATCTTTTCCAGCAAATTAATAGATTCCTGCTCGCGAGCTAATATTAAAAACGTTCAATGTGCCGTAAAATTCTCAAACGGAGAGATTCCATCTTTCCAGCAAATTGATAGATTCCTGCTCGCGAGCTAATATTAAAAACGTTGAATGTGCCGTAAAATTCTCAAACGGAGAGATTCCATCATTCCAGCAAATTCATAGATTCCTGCTCGCGAGCTAATATTAAAAACGTTGAATGTGCCGTAAAATTCTCAAACGGAGAGATTCCATCTTTCCAGCAAATTCATAGATTCCTGACCGCGAGCTAATATTAAAAACGTTCAATGTGCCGTAAAATTCTCAAACGGAGAGATTCCATCTTTCCAGCAAATTCATAGATTCCTGCTCGCGAGCTAATATTAAAAACGTTGAATGTGCCGTAAAATTCTCAAACGGAGAGATTCCATCTTTCCAACAAATTCATAGATTCCTGCTCGCGAGCTAATATTAAAAACGTTCAATGTGCCGTAAAATTCTCAAACGGAGAGATTCCATCTTTCCATCAAATTAATAGATTCCTGCTCGCGAGCTAATATTAAAAACGTTGAATGTGCCGTAAAATTCTCAAACGGAGAGATTCCATCTTTCCAGCAAATTCATAGATTCCTGCTCGCGAGCTAATATTAAAAACGTTCAATGTGCCGTAAAATTCTCAAACGGAGAGATTCCATCTTTCCAGCAAATTCATAGATTCCTGACCGCGAGCTAATATTAAAAACGTTCAATGTGCCGTAAAATTCTCAAACGGAGAGATTCCATCTTTCCAGCAAATTGATAGATTCCTGCTCGCGAGCTAATATTAAAAACGTTGAATGTGCCGTAAAATTCTCAAACGGAGAGATTCCATCTTTCCAGCAAATTCATAGATTCCTGCTCGCGAGCTAATATTAAAAACGTTCAATGTGCCGTAAATTCTCAAACGGAGAGATTCCATCTTTCCAGCAAATTGATAGATTCCTGATCGCGAGCTAATATTAAAAACGTTCAATGTGCCGTAAAATTCTCAAACGGAGAGATTCCATCATTCAGCAAATTCATAGATTCCTGATCGCGAGCTAATATTAAAAACGTTGAATGTGCCGTAAAATTCTCAAACGGAGAGATTCCATCTTTCCAGCAAATACATAGATTCCTGACCGCGAGCTAATATTAAAAACGTTCAAAGTGCCGTAAAATTCTCAAACGGAGAGATTCCATCTTTCCAGCAAATTCATAGATTCCTGCTCGCGAGCTAATATTAAAAACGTTGAATGTGCCGTAAAATTCTCAAACGGAGAGATTCCATCTTTCCAGCAAATTAATAGATTCCTGCTCGCGAGCTAATATTAAAAACGTTCAATGTGCCGTAAAATTCTCAAACGGAGAGATTCCATCTTTCCAGCAAATTAATAGATTCCTGCTCGCGAGCTAATATTAAAAACGTTGAATGTGCCGTAAAATTCTCAAACGGAGAGATTCCATCTTTCCAGCAAATTGATAGATTCCTGCTCGCGAGCTAATATTAAAAACGTTGAATGTGCCGTAAAATTCTCAAACGGAGAGATTCCATCTTTCCAGCAAATTAATAGATTCCTGCTCGCGAGCTAATATTAAAAACGTTCAATGTGCCGTAAAATTCTCAAACGGAGAGATTCCATCTTTCCAGCAAATTGATAGATTCCTGCTCGCGAGCTAATATTAAAAACGTTGAATGTGCCGTAAAATTCTCAAACGGAGAGATTCCATCTTTCCAGCAAATTAATAGATTCCTGCTCGCGAGCTAATATTAAAAACGTTCAATGTGCCGTAAAATTCTCAAACGGAGAGATTCCATCTTTCCAGCAAATTAATAGATTCCTGCTCGCGAGCTAATATTAAAAACGTTGAATGTGCCGTAAAATTCTCAAACGGAGAGATTCCATCTTTCCAGCAAATTGATAGATTCCTGCTCGCGAGCTAATATTAAAAACGTTGAATGTGCCGTAAAATTCTCAAACGGAGAGATTCCATCTTTCCAGCAAATTAATAGATTCCTGCTCGCGAGCTAATATTAAAAACGTTCAATGTGCCGTAAAATTCTCAAACGGAGAGATTCCATCTTTCCAGCAAATTGATAGATTCCCTGCTCGCGAGCTAATATTAAAAACGTTGAATGTGCCGTAAAATTCTCAAACGGAGAGATTCCATCATTCCAGCAAATTCATAGATTCCTGCTCGCGAGCTAATATTAAAAACGTTGAATGTGCCGTAAAATTCTCAAACGGAGAGATTCCATCTTTCCAGCAAATTCATAGATTCCTGACCGCGAGCTAATATTAAAAACGTTCAATGTGCCGTAAAATTCTCAAACGGAGAGATTCCATCTTTCCAGCAAATTCATAGATTCCTGCTCGCGAGCTAATATTAAAAACGTTGAATGTGCCGTAAAATTCTCAAACGGGAGAGATTCCATCTTTCCAACAAATTCATAGATTCCTGCTCGCGAGCTAATATTAAAAACGTTCAATGTGCCGTAAAATTCTCAAACGGAGAGATTCCATCTTTCCATCAAATTAATAGATTCCTGCTCGCGAGCTAATATTAAAACGTTGAATGTGCCGTAAAATTCTCAAACGGAGAGATTCCATCTTTCCAGCAAATTCATAGATTCCTGCTCGCGAGCTAATATTAAAAACGTTCAATGTGCCGTAAAATTCTCAAACGGAGAGATTCCATCTTTCCAGCAAATTCATAGATTCCTGACCGCGAGCTAATATTAAAAACGTTCAATGTGCCGTAAAATTCTCAAACGGAGAGATTCCATCTTTCCAGCAAATTGATAGATTCCTGCTCGCGAGCTAATATTAAAAACGTTGAATGTGCCGTAAAATTCTCAAACGGAGAGATTCCATCTTTCCAGCAAATTCATAGATTCCTGCTCGCGAGCTAATATTAAAAACGTTCAATGTGCCGTAAAATTCTCAAACGTGGAGATTCCATCTTTCCAGCAAATTGATAGATTCCTGATGGCGAGCTAATATTAAAAACGTTCAATGTGCCGTAAAATTCTCAAACGGAGAGATTCCATCTTTCCAGCAAATTGATAGATTCCTGCTCGCGAGCTAATATTAAAAACGTTTGAATGTGCCGTAAAATTCTCAAACGGAGAGATTCCATCTTTCCAGCAAATTCATAGATTCCTGCTCGCGAGCTAATATTAAAAACGTTCAATGTGCCGTAAAATTCTCAAACGTGGAGATTCCATCTTTCCAGCAAATTGATAGATTCCTGATGGCGAGCTAATATTAAAAACGTTCAATGTGCCGTAAAATTCTCAAACGGAGAGATTCCATCATTCCAGCAAATTCATAGATTCCTGCTCGCGAGCTAATATTAAAAACGTTGAATGTGCTGTAAAATTCTCAAACGGAGAGATTCCATCTTTCCAGCAAATTTGATAGATTCCTGCTCGCGAGCTAATATTAAAAACGTTGAATGTGCCGTAAAATTCTCAAACGGAGAGATTCCACCTTTCGACCAAATTCATAGATTCCTGACCGCGAGCTAATATTAAAAACGTTCAAAGTGCCGTAAAATTCTCAAACGGAGAGATTCCATCTTTCCAGCAAATTCATAGATTCCTGCTCGCGAGCTAATATTAAAAACGTTGAATGTGCCGTAAAATTCTCAAACGGAGAGATTCCATCTTTCCAGCAAATTAATAGATTCCTGCTCGCGAGCTAATATTAAAAACGTTGAATGTGCCGTAAAATTCTCAAACGGAGAGATTCCATCTTTCCAGCAAATTAATAGATTCCTGCTCGCGAGCTAATATTAAAAACGTTCAATGTGCCGTAAAATTCTCAAACGGAGAGATTCCATCTTTCCAGCAAATTAATAGATTCCTGCTCGCGAGCTAATATTAAAAACGTTGAATGTGCCGTAAAATTCTCAAACGGAGAGATTCCATCTTTCCAGCAAATTGATAGATTCCTGCTCGCGAGCTAATATTAAAAACGTTCAATGTGCCGTAAAATTCCTCAAACGGAGAGATTCCATCTTTCCAGCAAATTAATAGATTCCTGCTCGCGAGCTAATATTAAAAACGTTCAATGTGCCGTAAAATTCTCAAACGGAGAGATTCCATCTTTCCAGCAAATTGATAGATTCCTGCTCGCGAGCTAATATTAAAAACGTTGAATGTGCCGTAAAATTCTCAAACGGAGAGATTCCATCATTCCAGCAAATTCATAGATTCCTGCTCGCGAGCTAATATTAAAAACGTTGAATGTGCCGTAAAATTCTCAAACGGAGAGATTCCATCTTTCCAGCAAATTCATAGATTCCTGACCGCGAGCTAATATTAAAAACGTTCAATGTGCCGTAAAATTCTCAAACGGAGAGATTCCATCTTTCCAGCAAATTCATAGATTCCTGCTCGCGAGCTAATATTAAAAACGTTGAATGTGACGTAAAATTCTCAAAACGGAGAGATTCCATCTTTCCAGCAAATTCATAGATTCCTGCTCGCGAGCTAATATTAAAAACGTTCAATGTGCCGTAAAATTCTCAAACGGAGAGATTCCATCTTTCCATCAAATTAATAGATTCCTGCTCGCGAGCTAATATTAAAAACGTTGAATGTGCCGTAAAATTCTCAAACGGAGAGATTCCACCTTTCGACCAAATTCATAGATTCCTGACCGCGAGCTAATATTAAAAACGTTCAAAGTGCCGTAAAATTCTCAAACGGAGAGATTCCATCTTTCCAGCAAATTCATAGATTCCTGCTCGCGAGCTAATATTAAAAACATTGAATGTGCCGTAAAATTCTCAAACGGAGAGATTCCATCTTTCCAGCAAATTAATAGATTCCTGCTCGCGAGCTAATATTAAAAACGTTCAATGTGCCGTAAAATTCTCAAACGGAGAGATTCCATCTTTCCAGCAAATTAATAGATTCCTGCTCGCGAGCTAATATTAAAAACGTTGAATGTGCCGTAAAATTCTCAAACGGAGAGATTCCATCTTTTCAGCAAATTCATAGATTCCTGCTCGCGAGCTAATATTAAAAACGTTGAATGTGACGTAAAATTCTCAAACGGAGAGATTCCATCTTTCCAGCAAATTCATAGATTCCTGCTCGCGAGCTAATATTAAAAACGTTCAATGTGCCGTAAAATTCTCAAACGGAGAGATTCCATCTTTCCATCAAATTAATAGATTCCTGCTCGCGAGCTAATATTAAAAACGTTCAATGTGCCGTAAAATTCTCAAACGGAGAGATTCCATCTTTCAGCAAATTCATAGATTCCTGCTCGCGAGCTAATATTAAAAACGTTCAATGTGCCGTAAAATTCTCAAACGGAGAGATTCCATCTTTCCAGCAAATTCATAGATTCCTGACCGCGAGCTAATATTAAAAACGTTCAATGTGCCGTAAAATTCTCAAACGGAGAGATTCCATCTTTCCAGCAAATTCATAGATTCCTGACCGCGAGCTAATATTAAAAACGTTGAATGTGCCGTAAAATTCTCAAACGGAGAGATTCCATCTTTCCAGCAAATTGATAGATTCCTGCTCGCGAGCTAATATTAAAAACGTTCAATGTGCCGTAAAATTCTCAAACGGAGAGATTCCATCTTTCCAGCAAATTAATAGATTCCTGCTCGCGAGCTAATATTAAAAACGTTGAATGTGCCGTAAAATTCTCAAACGGAGAGATTCCATCTTTCCAGCAAATTAATAGATTCCTGCTCGCGAGCTAATATTAAAAACGTTGAATGTGCTGTAAAATTCTCAAACGGAGAGATTCCATCTTTCCAGCAAATTTGATAGATTCCTGCTCGCGAGCTAATATTAAAAACGTTGAATGTGCCGTAAAATTCTCAAACGGAGAGATTCCACCTTTCGACCAAATTCATAGATTCCTGACCGCGAGCTAATATTAAAAACGTTGAATGTGCCGTAAAATTCTCAAACGGAGAGATTCCATCTTTCCAGCAAATTGATAGATTCCTGCTCGCGAGCTAATATTAAAAACGTTGAATGTGCCGTAAAATTCTCAAACGGAGAGATTCCATCTTTCCAGCAAATTAATAGATTCCTGCTCGCGAGCTAATATTAAAAACGTTCAATGTGCCGTAAAATTCTCAAACGGAGAGATTCCATCTTTCCAGCAAATTCATAGATTCCTGCTCGCGAGCTAATATTAAAAACGTTGAATGTGCCGTATAATTCTCAAACGGAGAGATTCCATCTTTCCAGCAAATTCATAGATTCCTGCTCGCGAGCTAATATTAAAAACGTTCAATGTGCCGTAAAATTCTCAAACGGAGAGATTCCATCTTTCCAGCAAATTGATAGATTCCTGATCGCGAGCTAATATTAAAAACGTTCAATGTGCCGTAAAATTCTCAAACGGAGAGATTCCATCATTCCAGCAAATTCATAGATTCCTGATCGCGAGCTAATATTAAAAACGTTGAATGTGCCGTAAAATTCTCAAACGGAGAGATTCCATCTTTCCAGCAAATTCATAGATTCCTGCTCGCGAGCTAATATTAAAAACGTTGAATGTGACGTAAAATTCTCAAACGGAGAGATTCCATCTTTCCAGCAAATTCATAGATTCCTGCTCGCGAGCTAATATTAAAAACGTTCAATGTGCCGTAAAATTCTCAAACGGAGAGATTCCATCTTTCCATCAAATTAATAGATTCCTGCTCGCGAGCTAATATTAAAAACGTTGAATGTGCCGTAAAATTCTCAAACGGAGAGATTCCATCTTTCCAGCAAATTCATAGATTCCTGCTCGCGAGCTAATATTAAAAACGTTCAATGTGCCGTAAAATTCTCAAACGGAGAGATTCCATCTTTCCAGCAAATTAATAGATTCCTGCTCGCGAGCTAATATTAAAAACGTTCAATGTGCCGTAAAATTCTCAAACGGAGAGATTCCATCTTTCCAGCAAATTGATAGATTCCTGCTCGCGAGCTAATATTAAAAACGTTGAATGTGCCGTAAAATTCTCAAACGGAGAGATTCCATCTTTCCAGCAAATTAATAGATTCCTGCTCGCGAGCTAATATTAAAAACGTTCAATGTGCCGTAAAATTCTCAAACGGAGAGATTCCATCTTTCCAGCAAATTGATAGATTCCTGCTCGCGAGCTAATATTAAAAACGTTGAATGTGCCGTAAAATTCTCAAACGGAGAGATTCCATCATTCCAGCAAATTCATAGATTCCTGCTCGCGAGCTAATATTAAAAACGTTGAATGTGCCGTAAAATTCTCAAACGGAGAGATTCCATCTTTCCAGCAAATTCATAGATTCCTGACCGCGAGCTAATATTAAAAACGTTCAATGTGCCGTAAAATTCTCAAACGGAGAGATTCCATCTTTCCAGCAAATTCATAGATTCCTGCTCGCGAGCTAATATTAAAAACGTTGAATGTGCCGTAAAATTCTCAAACGGAGAGATTCCATCTTTCCAACAAATTCATAGATTCCTGCTCGCGAGCTAATATTAAAAACGTTCAATGTGCCGTAAAATTCTCAAACGGAGAGATTCCATCTTTCCATCAAATTAATAGATTCCTGCTCGCGAGCTAATATTAAAAACGTTGAATGTGCCGTAAAATTCTCAAACGGAGAGATTCCATCTTTCCAGCAAATTCATAGATTCCTGCTCGCGAGCTAATATTAAAAACGTTCAATGTGCCGTAAAATTCTCAAACGGAGAGATTCCATCTTTCCAGCAAATTCATAGATTCCTGACCGCGAGCTAATATTAAAAACGTTCAATGTGCCGTAAAATTCTCAAACGGAGAGATTCCATCTTTCCAGCAAATTGATAGATTCCTGCTCGCGAGCTAATATTAAAAACGTTGAATGTGCCGTAAAATTCTCAAACGGAGAGATTCCATCTTTCCAGCAAATTCATAGATTCCTGCTCGCGAGCTAATATTAAAAACGTTCAATGTGCCGTAAAATTCTCAAACGTGGAGATTCCATCTTTCCAGCAAATTGATAGATTCCTGATGGCGAGCTAATATTAAAAACGTTCAATGTGCCGTAAAATTCTCAAACGGAGAGATTCCATCATTCCAGCAAATTCATAGATTCCTGCTCGCGAGCTAATATTAAAAACGTTGAATGTGCTGTAAAATTCTCAAACGGAGAGATTCCATCTTTCCAGCAAATTTGATAGATTCCTGCTCGCGAGCTAATATTAAAAACGTTGAATGTGCCGTAAAATTCTCAAACGGAGAGATTCCACCTTTCGACCAAATTCATAGATTCCTGACCGCGAGCTAATATTAAAACGTTCAAAGTGCCGTAAAATTCTCAAACGGAGAGATTCCATCTTTCCAGCAAATTCATAGATTCCTGCTCGCGAGCTAATATTAAAAACGTTGAATGTGCCGTAAAATTCTCAAACGGAGAGATTCCATCTTTCCAGCAAATTAATAGATTCCTGCTCGCGAGCTAATATTAAAAACGTTGAATGTGCCGTAAAATTCTCAAACGGAGAGATTCCATCTTTCCAGCAAATTAATAGATTCCTGCTCGCGAGCTAATATTAAAAACGTTCAATGTGCCGTAAAATTCTCAAACGGAGAGATTCCATCTTTCCAGCAAATTAATAGATTCCTGCTCGCGAGCTAATATTAAAAACGTTGAATGTGCCGTAAAATTCTCAAACGGAGAGATTCCCATCTTTCCAGCAAATTGATAGATTCCTGCTCGCGAGCTAATATTAAAAACGTTGAATGTGCCGTAAAATTCTCAAACGGAGAGATTCCATCTTTCCAGCAAATTAATAGATTCCTGCTCGCGAGCTAATATTAAAAACGTTCAATGTGCCGTAAAATTCTCAAACGGAGAGATTCCATCTTTCCAGCAAATTGATAGATTCCTGCTCGCGAGCTAATATTAAAAACGGTTGAATGTGCCGTAAAATTCTCAAACGGAGAGATTCCATCATTCCAGCAAATTCATAGATTCCTGCTCGCGAGCTAATATTAAAAACGTTGAATGTGCCGTAAAATTCTCAAACGGAGAGATTCCATCTTTCCAGCAAATTCATAGATTCCTGACCGCGAGCTAATATTAAAAACGTTCAATGTGCCGTAAAATTCTCAAACGGAGAGATTCCATCTTTCCAGCAAATTCATAGATTCCTGCTCGCGAGCTAATATTAAAAACGTTGAATGTGACGTAAAATTCTCAAACGGAGAGATTCCATCTTTCCAGCAAATTCATAGATTCCTGCTCGCGAGCTAATATTAAAAACGTTCAATGTGCCGTAAAATTCTCAAACGGAGAGATTCCATCTTTCCATCAAATTAATAGATTCCTGCTCGCGAGCTAATATTAAAAACGTTGAATGTGCCGTAAAATTCTCAAACGGAGAGATTCCACCTTTCGACCAAATTCATAGATTCCTGACCGCGAGCTAATATTAAAAACGTTCAAAGTGCCGTAAAATTCTCAAACGGAGAGATTCCATCTTTCCAGCAAATTCATAGATTCCTGCTCGCGAGCTAATATTAAAAACATTGAATGTGCCGTAAAATTCTCAAACGGAGAGATTCCATCTTTCCAGCAAATTAATAGATTCCTGCTCGCGAGCTAATATTAAAAACGTTCAATGTGCCGTAAAACTTCTCAAACGGAGAGATTCCATCTTTCCAGCAAATTAATAGATTCCTGCTCGCGAGCTAATATTAAAAACGTTGAATGTGCCGTAAAATTCTCAAACGGAGAGATTCCATCTTTCCAGCAAATTCATAGATTCCTGCTCGCGAGCTAATATTAAAAACGTTGAATGTGACGTAAAATTCTCAAACGGAGAGATTCCATCTTTCCAGCAAATTCATAGATTCCTGCTCGCGAGCTAATATTAAAAACGTTCAATGTGCCGTAAAATTCTCAAACGGAGAGATTCCATCTTTCCATCAAATTAATAGATTCCTGCTCGCGAGCTAATATTAAAAACGTTCAATGTGCCGTAAAATTCTCAAACGGAGAGATTCCATCTTTCCAGCAAATTCATAGATTCCTGCTCGCGAGCTAATATTAAAAACGTTCAATGTGCCGTAAAATTCTCAAACGGAGAGATTCCATCTTTCCAGCAAATTCATAGATTCCTGACCGCGAGCTAATATTAAAAACGTTCAATGTGCCGTAAAATTCTCAAACGGAGAGATTCCATCTTTCCAGCAAATTCATAGATTCCTGACCGCGAGCTAATATTAAAAACGTTGAATGTGCCGTAAAATTCTCAAACGGAGAGATTCCATCTTTCCAGCAAATTGATAGATTCCTGCTCGCGAGCTAATATTAAAAACGTTCAATGTGCCGTAAAATTCTCAAACGGAGAGATTCCATCTTTCCAGCAAATTAATAGATTCCTGCTCGCGAGCTAATATTAAAAACGTTGAATGTGCCGTAAAATTCTCAAACGGAGAGATTCCATCTTTCCAGCAAATTAATAGATTCCTGCTCGCGAGCTAATATTAAAAACGTTGAATGTGCTGTAAAATTCTCAACGGAGAGATTCCATCTTTCCAGCAAATTTGATAGATTCCTGCTCGCGAGCTAATATTAAAAACGTTGAATGTGCCGTAAAATTCTCAAACGGAGAGATTCCACCTTTCGACCAAATTCATAGATTCCTGACCGCGAGCTAATATTAAAAACGTTGAATGTGCCGTAAAATTCTCAAACGGAGAGATTCCATCTTTCCAGCAAATTGATAGATTCCTGCTCGCGAGCTAATATTAAAAACGTTGAATGTGCCGTAAATTCTCAAACGGAGAGATTCCATCTTTCCAGCAAATTAATAGATTCCTGCTCGCGAGCTAATATTAAAAACGTTCAATGTGCCGTAAAATTCTCAAACGGAGAGATTCCATCTTTCCAGCAAATTCATAGATTCCTGCTCGCGAGCTAATATTAAAAACGTTGAATGTGCCGTATAATTCTCAAACGGAGAGATTCCATCTTTCCAGCAAATTCATAGATTCCTGCTCGCGAGCTAATATTAAAAAACGTTCAATGTGCCGTAAAATTCTCAAACGGAGAGATTCCATCTTTCCAGCAAATTGATAGATTCCTGATCGCGAGCTAATATTAAAAACGTTCAATGTGCCGTAAAATTCTCAAACGGAGAGATTCCATCATTCCAGCAAATTCATAGATTCCTGATCGCGAGCTAATATTAAAAACGTTGAATGTGCCGTAAAATTCTCAAACGGAGAGATTCCATCTTTCCAGCAAATTCATAGTTCCTGCTCGCGAGCTAATATTAAAAACGTTGAATGTGACGTAAAATTCTCAAACGGAGAGATTCCATCTTTCCAGCAAATTCATAGATTCCTGCTCGCGAGCTAATATTAAAAACGTTCAATGTGCCGTAAAATTCTCAAACGGAGA
>JAOWCC010000873.1:0-89910 GCA_030867875.1 Actinernus sp. WN-2022 | reverse complement strand
TCCAACAAATTCATAGATTCCTGATCGCGAGCTAATATTAAAAACGTTCAATGTGCCGTAAAATTCTCAAACGGAGAGATTCCATCTTTCCAGCAAATTCATAGATTCCTCATCGCGAGCTATTATTAAAAACGTTCAATGTGCCGTAAAATTCTCAAACGGAGAGATTCCATCTTTCCAGCAAATTAATAGATTCCTGATCGGGAGCTAATATTAAAAACGTTCAATGTGTCGTAAAATTCTCAAACGGAGAGATTCCATCTTTCCAGCAAATTAATAGATTCCTGCTCGCGAGCTAATATTAAAAACGTTCAATGTGCCGTAAAATTCTCAAACGGAGAGATTCCATCTTTCCAGCAAATTCATAGATTCCTGACCGGGAGCTAATATTAAAAACGTTCAATGTGCCGTAAAATTCTCAAACGGAGAGATTCCATCTTTCCAGCAAATTCGTAGATTCCTGATCGCGAGCTAATATTAAAAACGTTCAATGTGCCGTAAAATTCTCAAACGGAGAGATTCCATCTTTCCAGCAAATTCGTATATTCCTGATCGCGAGCTAATATTAAAAACGTTCAATGGGCCGTAAAATTCTCAAACGGAGAGATTCCATCTTTCCAGCAAATTAATAGATTCCTGATCGGGAGCTAATATTAAAAACGTTCAATGTGCCGTAAAATTCTCAAATGGAGAGATTCCATCTTTCCAGCAAATTCATAGATTCCTGATCGCGAGCTAATATTAAAAACGTTCAATGTGCCGTAAAATTCTCAAACGGAGAGATTCCATCTTTCCAACAAATTCATAGATTCCTGATCGCGAGCTAATATTAAAAACGTTCAATGTGCCGTAAAATTCTCAAACGGAGAGATTCCATCTTTCCAGCAAATTCATAGATTCCTCATCGCGAGCTATTATTAAAAACGTTCAATGTGCCGTAAAATTCTCAAACGGAGAGATTCCATCTTTCCAGCAAATTAATAGATTCCTGATCGGGAGCTAATATTAAAAACGTTCAATGTGCCGTAAAATTCTCAAACGGAGAGATTCCATCTTTCCAGCAAATTAATAGATTCCTGCTCGCGAGCTAATATTAAAAACGTTCAATGTGCCGTAAAATTCTCAAACGGAGAGATTCCATCTTTCCAGCAAATTCATAGATTCCTGACCGGGAGCTAATATTAAAAACGTTCAATGGGCCGTAAAATTCTCAAACGGAGAGATTCCATCTTTCCAGCAAATTCATAGATTCCTGATCGCGAGCTAATATTAAAAACGTTCAATGGGCCGTAAAATTCTCAAACGGAGAGATTCCATCTTTCCAGCAAATTCATAGATTCCTGATCGCGAGCTAATATTAAAAACGTTCAATGTGCCGTAAAATTCTCAAACGGAGAGATTCCATCTTTCCAGCAAATTCATAGGTTCCTGATCGCGAGCTAATATTAAAAACGTTCAATGTGCCGTAAAATTCTCAAACGGAGAGATTCCATCTTTCCAGCAAATTCGTAGATTCCTGATCGCGAGCTAATATTAAAAACGTTCAATGGGCCGTAAAATTCTCAAACGGAGAGATTCCATCTTTCCAGCAAATTCGTATATTCCTGATCGCGAGCTAATATTAAAAACGTTCAATGGGCCGTAAAATTCTCAAACGGAGAGATTCCATCTTTCCAGCAAATTCATAGATTCGTGATCGCGAGCTAATATTAAAAACGTTCAATGGGCCGTAAAATTCTCAAACGGAGAGATTCCAGCTTTTCAGCAAATTCATAGATTCCTGATCGCGAGCTAATATTAAAAACGTTCAATTTGCCGTAAAATTCTCAAACGGAGAGATTCCATCTTTCCAGCAAATTCGTATATTCCTGATCGCGAGCTAATATTAAAAACGTTCAATGTGCCGTAAAATTCTCAAACGGAGAGATTCCATCTTTCCAGCAAATTCATAGATTCCTGATCGCGAGCTATTATTAAAAACGTTCAATGTGCCGTAAAATTCTCAAACGGAGAGATTCCATCTTTCCAGCAAATTCATAGATTCCTGATCGCGAGCTAATATTAAAAACGTTCAATTTGCCGTAAAATTCTCAAACGGAGAGATTCCATCTTTCCAGCAAATTCGTATATTCCTGATCGCGAGCTAATATTAAAAACGTTCAATGGGCCGTAAAATTCTCAAACGGAGAGATTCCATCTTTGCAGCAAATTCATAGATACCTGATCGCGAGCTAATATTAAAAACGTTCAATGGGCCGTAAAATTCTCAAACGGAGAGACTCCATCTTTCCAGCAAATTCATAGATTCCTGATCGCGAGCTATTATTAAAAACGTTCAATGGGCCGTAAAATTCTCAAACGGAGAGATTCCATCTTTCCAGCAAATTCATAGATTCCTGATCGCGAGCTAATATTAAAAACGTTCAATGGGCCGTAAAATTCTCAAACGGAGAGATTCCATCTTTCCAGCAAATTCATAGATTCCTGATCGCGAGCTATTATTAAAAACGTTCAATGTGCCGTAAAATTCTCAAACGGAGAGATTCCATCTTTCCAGCAAATTCATAGATTCCTGATCGCGAGCTAATATTAAAAACGTTCAATGGGCCGTAAAATTCTCAAACGGAGAGATTCCATCTTTCCAGCAAATTCATAGATTCCTGATCGCGAGCTAATATTAAAAACGTTCAATGGGCCGTAAAATTCTCAAGCGGAGAGATTCCATCTTTCCAGCAAATTCGTATATTCCTGATCGCGAGCTAATATTAAAAACGTTCAATGGGCCGTAAAATTCTCAAACGGAGAGATTCCATCTTTCCAGCAAATTCATAGATTCCTGATCGCGAGCTATTATTAAACACGTTCAATGTGCCGTAAAATTCTCAAACGGAGAGATTCCATCTTTCCAGCAAATTAATAGATTCCTGATAGCGAGCTAATATTAAAAACGTTCAATGGGCCGTAAAATTCTCAAACGGAGAGATTCCATCTTTCCAGCAAATTCATAGATTCCTGATCGCGAGCTAATATTAAAAACGTTCAATGTGCCGTAAAATTCTCAAACGGAGAGATTCCATCTTTCCAGCAAATTCATAGATTCCTGATCGCGAGCTAATATTAAAAACGTTCAATGGGCCGTAAAATTCTCAAGCGGAGAGATTCCATCTTTCCAGCAAATTCGTATATTCCTGATCGCGAGCTAATATTAAAAACGTTCAATGTGCCGTAAAATTCTCAAACGGAGAGATTCCATCTTTCCAGCAAATTCGTATATTCCTGATCGCGAGCTAATATTAAAAACGTTCAATGGGCCGTAAAATTCTCAAACGGAGAGATTCCATCTTTCCAGCAAATTAATAGATTCCTGATCGGGAGCTAATATTAAAAACGTTCAATGTGCCGTAAAATTCTCAAATGGAGAGATTCCATCTTTCCAGCAAATTCATAGATTCCTGATCGCGAGCTAATATTAAAAACGTTCAATGTGCCGTAAAATTCTCAAATGGAGAGATTCCATCTTTCCAGCAAATTCATAGATTCCTGACCGCGAGCTAATATTAAAAACTTTCAATGTGCCGTAAAATTCTCAAACGGAGAGATTCCATCTTTCCAGCAAATTCATAGATTCCTGATCGCGAGCTATTATTAAAAACGTTCAATGTGCCGTAAAATTCTCAAACGGAGAGATTCCATCTTTCCAGCAAATTAATAGATTCCTGATCGGGAGCTAATATTAAAAACGTTCAATGGGCCGTAAAATTCTCAAACGGAGAGATTCCATCTTTCCAGCAAATTAATAGATTCCTGCTCGCGAGCTAATATTAAAAACGTTCAATGTGCCGTAAAATTCTCAAACGGAGAGATTCCATCTTTCCAGCAAATTCATAGATTCCTGATCGCGAGCTAATATTAAAAACGTTCAATGGGCCATAAAATTCTCAAACGGAGAGATTCCATCTTTCCAGCAAATTCATAGATTCCTGATCGCGAGCTATTATTAAAAACGTTCAATGTGCCGTAAAATTCTCAAACGGAGAGATTCCATCTTTCCAGCAAATTCATAGATTCCTGATCGCGAGCTAATATTAAAAACGTTCAATGGGCCATAAAATTCTCAAGCGGAGAGATTCCATCTTTCCAGCAAATTCATAGATTCCTGATCGCGAGCTAATATTAAAAACGTTCAATGGGCCGTAAAATTCTCAAGCGGAGAGATTCCATCTTTCCAGCAAATTCATAGATTCCTGATCGCGAGCTAATATTAAAAACGTTCAATGTGCCGTAAAATTCTCAAACGGAGAGATTCCATCTTTCCAGCAAATTCATAGATTCCTGATCGCGAGCTAATATTAAAAACGTTCAATGGGCCGTAAAATTCTCAAGCGGAGAGATTCCATCTTTCCAGCAAATTCGTATATTCCTGATCGCGAGCTAATATTAAAAATGTTCAATGTGCCGTAAAATTCTCAAACGGAGAGATTCCATCTTTCCAGCAAATTCGTATATTCCTGATCGCGAGCTAATATTAAAAACGTTCAATGGGCCGTAAAATTCTCAAACGGAGAGATTCCATCTTTCCAGCAAATTCGTAGATTCCTGATCGCGAGCTAATATTAAAAACGTTCAATGTGCCGTAAAATTCTCAAACGGAGAGATTCCATCTTTCCAGCAAATTCGTATATTCCTGATCGCGAGCTAATATTAAAAACGTTCAATGGGCCGTAAAATTCTCAAACGGAGAGATTCCATCTTTCCAGCAAATTAATAGATTCCTGATCGGGAGCTAATATTAAAAACGTTCAATGTGCCGTAAAATTCTCAAATGGAGAGATTCCATCTTTCCAGCAAATTCATAGATTCCTGATCGCGAGCTAATATTAAAAACGTTCAATGTGCCATAAAATTCTCAAACGGAGAGATTCCATCTTTCCAACAAATTCATAGATTCCTGACCGCGAGCTAATATTAAAAACGTTCAATGGGCCGTAA
This sequence comes from Actinernus sp. WN-2022, assembly GCA_030867875.1. Classification (NCBI taxonomy): domain Eukaryota; kingdom Metazoa; phylum Cnidaria; class Anthozoa; order Actiniaria; family Actinernidae; genus Actinernus; species Actinernus sp. WN-2022. The sequence goes on along the minus strand of JAOWCC010000873.1, from coordinate 84,921 downwards.
AATTTTCAAACGGAGAGATTCCATCTTTCCAGCAAATTCATAGATTCCTGATCGCGAGCTAATATTTAAAACGTTCAATGTGCCGTAAAATTCTCAAACGGAGAGATTCCATCTTTCCAGCAAATTCATAGATTCCTGATCGCGAGCTATTATTAAAAACGTTCAATGTGCCGTAAAATTCTCAAACGGAGAGATTCCATCTTTCCAGCAAATTAATAGATTCCTGATCGGGAGCTAATATTAAAAACGTTCAATGTGCCGTAAAATTCTCAAACGGAGAGATTCCATCTTTCCAGCAAATTAATAGATTCCTGCTCCCGAGCTAATATTAAAAACGTTCAACGTGCCGTAAAATTCTCAAACGGAGAGATTCCATCTTTCCAGCAAATTAATAGATTCCTGCTCGCGAGCTAATATTAAAAACGTTGAATGTGCCGTAAAATTCTCAAACGGAGAGATTCCATCTTTCCAGCAAATTCGTATATTCCTGATCGCGAGCTAATATTAAAAACGTTCAATGGGCCGTAAAATTCTCAAACGGAGAGATTCCATCTTTCCAGCAAATTCGTAGATTCCTGATCGCGAGCTAATATTAAAAACGTTCAATGTGCCGTAAAATTCTCAAACGGAGAGATTCCATCTTTCCAGCAAATTCGTATATTCCTGATCGCGAGCTAATATTAAAAACGTTCAATGGGCCGTAAAATTCTCAAACGGAGAGATTCCATCTTTCCAGCAAATTAATAGATTCCTGATCGGGAGCTAATATTAAAAACGTTCAATGTGCCGTAAAATTCTCAAATGGAGAGATTCCATCTTTCCAGCAAATTCATAGATTCCTGATCGCGAGCTAATATTAAAAACGTTCAATGTGCCATAAAATTCTCAAACGGAGAGATTCCATCTTTCCAACAAATTCATAGATTCCTGACCGCGAGCTAATATTAAAAACGTTCAATGGGCCGTAAAATTTTCAAACGGAGAGATTCCATCTTTCCAGCAAATTCATAGATTCCTGATCGCGAGCTAATATTTAAAACGTTCAATGTGCCGTAAAATTCTCAAACGGAGAGATTCCATCTTTCCAGCAAATTCATAGATTCCTGATCGCGAGCTATTATTAAAAACGTTCAATGTGCCGTAAAATTCTCAAACGGAGAGATTCCATCTTTCCAGCAAATTAATAGATTCCTGATCGGGAGCTAATATTAAAAACGTTCAATGTGCCGTAAAATTCTCAAACGGAGAGATTCCATCTTTCCAGCAAATTAATAGATTCCTGCTCCCGAGCTAATATTAAAAACGTTCAACGTGCCGTAAAATTCTCAAACGGAGAGATTCCATCTTTCCAGCAAATTAATAGATTCCTGCTCGCGAGCTAATATTAAAAACGTTGAATGTGCCGTAAAATTCTCAAACGGAGAGATTCCATCTTTCCAGCAAATTAATAGATTCCTGCTCGCGAGCTAATATTAAAAACGTTCAATGGGCCGTAAAATTCTCAAACGGAGATATTCCATCTTTCCAGCAAGTTCATAGATTCCTGATCGCGAGCTAATATTAAAAACGTTCAATTTGCCGTAAAATTCTCAAACGGAGAGATTCCATCTTTCCAGCAAATTCATAGATTCCTGATCGCGAGCTAATATTAAAAACGTTCAATATGCCATAAAATTCTCAAACGGAGAGATTCCATCTTTCCAGCAAATTCATAGATTCCTGATCGCGAGCTAATATTAAAAACGGTCAATGCGCCGTAAAATTCTCAAACGGAGAGATTCCATCTTTCCAGCAAATTCGTAGATTCCTGATCGCGAGCTAATATTAAAAACGTTCAATGGGCCGTAAAATTCTCAAACGGAGAGATTCCATCTTTCCAGCAAATTCGTATATTCCTGATCGCGAGCTAATATTAAAAACGTTCAATGGGCCGTAAAATTCTCAAACGGAGAGATTCCATCTTTCCAGCAAATTCGTATATTCCTGATCGCGAGCTAATATTAAAAACGTTCAATGGGCCGTAAAATTCTCAAACGGAGAGATTCCATCTTTCCAGCAAATTCGTATATTCCTGATCGCGAGCTAATATTAAAAACGTTCAATGGGCCGTAAAATTCTCAAACGAAGAGATTCCATCTTTCCAGCAAATTCATAGATTCCTGATCGCGAGCTAATATTAAAAACGTTCAATGGGCCGTAAAATTCTCAAACGGAGAGATTCCATCTTTCCAGCAAATTCATAGATTCCTGATCGCGAGCTATTATTAAAAACGTTCAATGTGCCGTAAAATTCTCAAACGGAGAGATTCCATATTTCCAGCAAATTAATAGATTCCTGATCGCGAGCTAATATTAAAAACGTTCAATGGGCCGTAAAATTCTCAAACGGAGAGATTCCATCTTTCCAGCAAATTCGTAGATTCCTGATCGCGAGCTAATATTAAAAACGTTCAATGGGCCGTAAAATTCTCAAACGGAGAGATTCCATCTTTCCAGCAAATTCATAGGTTCCTGATCGCGAGCTAATATTAAAAACGTTCAATTTGCCGTAAAATTCTCAAACGGAGAGATTCCATCTTTCCAGCAAATTCATAGATTCCTGATCGCGAGCTAATATTAAAAACGTTCAATGGGCCGTAAAATTCTCAAACGGAGAGATTCCATCTTTCCAGCAAATTCATAGATTCCTGATCGCGAGCTATTATTAAAAACGTTCAATGGGCCGTAAAATTCTCAAATGGAGAGATTCCATCTTTCCAGCAAATTCATAGATTCCTGATCGCGAGCTAATATTAAAAACGTTCAATGTGCCGTAAAATTCTCAAACGGAGAGATTCCATCTTTCCAACAAATTCATAGATTCCTGACCGCGAGCTAATATTAAAAACGTTCAATGGGCCGTAAAATTTTCAAACGGAGAGATTCCATCTTTCCAGCAAATTCATAGATTCCTGATCGCGAGCTAATATTAAAAACGTTCAATGTGCCGTAAAATTCTCAAACGGAGAGATTCCATCTTTCCAGCAAATTCATAGATTCCTGATCGCGAGCTATTATTAAAAACGTTCAATGTGCCGTAAAATTCTCAAACGGAGAGATTCCATCTTTCCAGCAAATTAATAGATTCCTGATCGGGAGCTAATATTAAAAACGTTCAATGTGCCGTAAAATTCTCAAACGGAGAGATTCCATCTTTCCAGCAAATTAATAGATTCCTGCTCCCGAGCTAATATTAAAAACGTTCAACGTGCCGTAAAATTCTCAAACGGAGAGATTCCATCTTTCCAGCAAATTAATAGATTCCTGCTCGCGAGCTAATATTAAAAACGTTGAATGTGCCGTAAAATTCTCAAACGGAGAGATTCCATCTTTCCAGCAAATTAATAGATTCCTGCTCGCGAGCTAATATTAAAAACGTTCAATGGGCCGTAAAATTCTCAAACGGAGATATTCCATCTTTCCAGCAAATTCATAGATTCCTGATCGCGAGCTAATATTAAAAACGTTCAATTTGCCGTAAAATTCTCAAACGGAGAGATTCCATCTTTCCAGCAAATTCATAGATTCCTGATCGCGAGCTAATATTAAAAACGTTCAATATGCCATAAAATTCTCAAACGGAGAGATTCCATCTTTCCAGCAAATTCATAGATTCCTGATCGCGAGCTAATATTAAAAACGGTCAATGCGCCGTAAAATTCTCAAACGGAGAGATTCCATCTTTCCAGCAAATTCGTAGATTCCTGATCGCGAGCTAATATTAAAAACGTTCAATGGGCCGTAAAATTCTCAAACGGAGAGATTCCATCTTTCCAGCAAATTCGTATATTCCTGATCGCGAGCTAATATTAAAAACGTTCAATGGGCCGTAAAATTCTCAAACGGAGAGATTCCATCTTTCCAGCAAATTCGTATATTCCTGATCGCGAGCTAATATTAAAAACGTTCAATGGGCCGTAAAATTCTCAAACGGAGAGATTCCATCTTTCCAGCAAATTCGTATATTCCTGATCGCGAGCTAATATTAAAAACGTTCAATGGGCCGTAAAATTCTCAAACGAAGAGATTCCATCTTTCCAGCAAATTCATAGATTCCTGATCGCGAGCTAATATTAAAAACGTTCAATGGGCCGTAAAATTCTCAAACGGAGAGATTCCATCTTTCCAGCAAATTCATAGATTCCTGATCGCGAGCTATTATTAAAAACGTTCAATGTGCCGTAAAATTCTCAAACGGAGAGATTCCATATTTCCAGCAAATTAATAGATTCCTGCTCGCGAGCTAATATTAAAAACGTTCAATGGGCCGTAAAATTCTCAAACGGAGATATTCCATCTTTCCAGCAAATTCATAGATTCCTGATCGCGAGCTAATATTAAAAACGTTCAATTTGCCGTAAAATTCTCAAACGGAGAGATTCCATCTTTCCAGCAAATTCATAGATTCCTGATCGCGAGCTAATATTAAAAACGTTCAATATGCCATAAAATTCTCAAACGGAGAGATTCCATCTTTCCAGCAAATTCATAGATTCCTGATCGCGAGCTAATATTAAAAACGGTCAATGCGCCGTAAAATTCTCAAACGGAGAGATTCCATCTTTCCAGCAAATTCGTAGATTCCTGATCGCGAGCTAATATTAAAAACGTTCAATGGGCCGTAAAATTCTCAAACGGAGAGATTCCATCTTTCCAGCAAATTCATAGATTCCTGATCGCGAGCTAATATTAAAAACGTTCAATTTGCCGTAAAATTCTCAAACGGAGAGATTCCATCTTTCCAGCAAATTCATAGATTCCTGATCGCGAGCTAATATTAAAAACGTTCAATGGGCCGTAAAATTCTCAAACGGAGAGATTCCATCTTTCCAGCAAATTCATAGATTCCTGATCGCGAGCTATTATTAAAAACGTTCAATGTGCCGTAAAATTCTCAAACGGAGAGATTCCATCTTTCCAGCAAATTAATAGATTCCTGATCGCGAGCTAATATTAAAAACGTTCAATGGGCCGTAAAATTCTCAAACGGAGAGATTCCATCTTTCCAGCAAATTCGTATATTCCTGATCGCGAGCTAATATTAAAAACGTTCAATGCGCCGTAAAATTCTCAAACGGAGAGATTCCATATTTCCAGCAAATTAATAGATTCCTGCTCGCGAGCTAATATTAAAAACGTTCAATGTGCCGTAAAATTCTCAAACGGAGAGATTCCATCTTTCCAGCAAATTCATAGATTCCTGACCGGGAGCTAATATTAAAAACGTTCAATGGGCCGTAAAATTCTCAAACGGAGAGATTCCATCTTTCCAGCAAATTCATAGATTCCTGATCGCGAGCTAATTTTAAAAACGTTCAATGGGCCGTAAAATTCTCAAACGGAGAGATTCCATCTTTCCAGCAAATTCATAGATTCCTGATCGCGAGCTAATATTAAAAACGTTCAATGTGCCGTAAAATTCTCAAACGGAGAGATTCCATCTTTCCAGCAAATTCATAGATTCCTGATCGCGAGCTAATATTAAAAACGTTCAATGGGCCGTAAAATTCTCAAACGGAGAGATTCCATCTTTCCAGCAAATTCGTATATTCCTGATCGCGAGCTAATATTAAAAACGTTCAATGTGCCGTAAAATTCTCAAACGGAGAGATTCCATCTTTCCAGCAAATTCTTAGATTCCTGATCGCGAGCTAATATTAAAAACGTTCAATGTGCCGTAAAATTCTCAAACGGAGAGATTCCATCTTTCCAGCAAATTCATAGATTCCTGACCGGGAGCTAATATTAAAAACGTTCAATGGGCCGTAAAATTCTCAAACGGAGAGATTCCATCTTTCCAGCAAATTCATAGATTCCTGCTCGCGAGCTAATATTAAAAACGTTCAATGTGCCGTAAAATTCTCAAACGGAGAGATTCCATCTTTCCAGCAAATTCATAGATTCCTGACCGGGAGCTAATATTAAAAACGTTCAATGGGCCGTAAAATTCTCAAACGGAGAGATTCCATCTTTCCAGCAAATTCATAGATTCCTGATCGCTAGCTAATATTAAAAACGTTCAATGGGCCGTAAAATTCTCAAACGGAGAGATTCCATCTTTCCAGCAAATTCATAGATTCCTGATCGCGAGCTAATATTAAAAACGTTCAATGTGCCGTAAAATTCTCAAACGGAGAGATTCCATCTTTCCAGCAAATTCCTAGATTCCTGACCGGGAGCTAATATTAAAAACGTTCAATGGGCCGTAAAATTCTCAAACGGAGAGATTCCATCTTTCCAGCAAATTCGTATATTCCTGATCGCGAGCTAATATTAAAAACGTTCAATGGGCCGTAAAATTCTCAAACGGAGAGATTCCATCTTTCCAGCAAATTCGTATATTCCTGATCGCGAGCTAATATTAAAAACGTTCAATGGGCCGTAAAATTCTCAAACGGAGAGATTCCATCTTTCCAGCAAATTCGTATATTCCTGATCGCGAGCTAATATTAAAAACGTTCAATGGGCCGTAAAATTCTCAAACGAAGAGATTCCATCTTTCCAGCAAATTCATAGATTCCTGATCGCGAGCTAATATTAAAAACGTTCAATGGGCCGTAAAATTCTCAAACGGAGAGATTCCATCTTTCCAGCAAATTCATAGATTCCTGATCGCGAGCTATTATTAAAAACGTTCAATGTGCCGTAAAATTCTCAAACGGAGAGATTCCATATTTCCAGCAAATTAATAGATTCCTGATCGCGAGCTAATATTAAAAACGTTCAATGGGCCGTAAAATTCTCAAACGGAGAGATTCCATCTTTCCAGCAAATTCGTAGATTCCTGATCGCGAGCTAATATTAAAAACGTTCAATGGGCCGTAAAATTCTCAAACGGAGAGATTCCATCTTTCCAGCAAATTCATAGGTTCCTGATCGCGAGCTAATATTAAAAACGTTCAATTTGCCGTAAAATTCTCAAACGGAGAGATTCCATCTTTCCAGCAAATTCATAGATTCCTGATCGCGAGCTAATATTAAAAACGTTCAATGGGCCGTAAAATTCTCAAACGGAGAGATTCCATCTTTCCAGCAAATTCATAGATTCCTGATCGCGAGCTATTATTAAAAACGTTCAATGTGCCGTAAAATTCTCAAACGGAGAGATTCCATCTTTCCAGCAAATTAATAGATTCCTGATCGCGAGCTAATATTAAAAACGTTCAATGGGCCGTAAAATTCTCAAACGGAGAGATTCCATCTTTCCAGCAAATTCGTATATTCCTGATCGCGAGCTAATATTAAAAACGTTCAATGCGCCGTAAAATTCTCAAACGGAGAGATTCCATCTTTCCAGCAAATTAATAGATTCCTGCTCGCGAGCTAATATTAAAAACGTTCAATGTGCCGTAAAATTCTCAAACGGAGAGATTCCATCTTTCCAGCAAATTCATAGTTTCCTGACCGGGAGCTAATATTAAAAACGTTCAATGTGCCGTAAAATTCTCAAATGGAGAGATTCCATCTTTCCAGGAAATTCATAGATTCCTGATCGCGAGCTAATATTAAAAACGTTCAATGTGCCGTAAAATTCTCAAACGGAGAGATTCCATCTTTCCAACAAATTCATAGATTCCTGACCGCGAGCTAATATTAAAAACGTTCAATGGGCCGTAAAATTTTCAAACGGAGAAATTCCATCTTTCCAGCAAATTCATAGATTCCTGATCGCGAGCTAATATTAAAAACGTTCAATCTGCCGTAAAATTCTCAAACGGAGAGATTCCATCTTTCCAGCAAATTCATAGATTCCTGATCGCGAGCTATTATTAAAAACGTTCAATGTGCCGTAAAATTCTCAAACGGAGAGATTCCATCATTCCAGCAAATTAATAGATTCCTGATCGGGAGCTAATATTAAAAACGTTCAATGTGCCGTAAAATTCTCAAACGGAGAGATTCCATCTTTCCAGCAAATTAATAGATTCCTGCTCCCGAGCTAATATTAAAAACGTTCAACGTGCCGTAAAATTCTCAAACGGAGAGATTCCATCTTTCCAGCAAATTAATAGATTCCTGCTCGCGAGCTAATATTAAAAACGTTGAATGTGCCGTAAAATTCTCAAACGGAGAGATTCCATCTTTCCAGCAAATTAATAGATTCCTGCTCGCGAGCTAATATTAAAAACGTTCAATGGGCCGTAAAATTCTCAAACGGAGATATTCCATCTTTCCAGCAAATTCATAGATTCCTGATCGCGAGCTAATATTAAAAACGTTCAATTTGCCGTAAAATTCTCAAACGGAGAGATTCCATCTTTCCAGCAAATTCATAGATTCCTGATCGCGAGCTAATATTTAAAACGTTCAATATGCCATAAAATTCTCAAACGGAGAGATTCCATCTTTCCAGCAAATTCATAGATTCCTGATCGCGAGCTAATATTAAAAACGGTCAATGCGCCGTAAAATTCTCAAACGGAGAGATTCCATCTTTCCAGCAAATTCGTAGATTCCTGATCGCGAGCTAATATTAAAAACGTTCAATGGGCCGTAAAATTCTCAAACGGAGAGATTCCATCTTTCCAGCAAATTCATAGATTCCTGATCGCGAGCTATTATTAAAAACGTTCAATGTGCCGTAAAATTCTCAAACGGAGAGATTCCATCTTTCCAGCAAATTAATAGATTCCTGATCGCGAGCTAATATTAAAAACGTTCAATGGGCCGTAAAATTCTCAAACGGAGAGATTCCATCTTTCCAGCAAATTCGTATATTCCTGATCGCGAGCTAATATTAAAAACGTTCAATGCGCCGTAAAATTCTCAAACGGAGAGATTCCATCTTTCCAGCAAATTAATAGATTCCTGCTCGCGAGCTAATATTAAAAACGTTCAATGTGCCGTAAAATTCTCAAACGGAGAGATTCCATCTTTCCAGCAAATTCATAGTTTCCTGACCGGGAGCTAATATTAAAAACGTTCAATGTGCCGTAAAATTCTCAAATGGAGAGATTCCATCTTTCCAGGAAATTCATAGATTCCTGATCGCGAGCTAATATTAAAAACGTTCAATGTGCCGTAAAATTCTCAAACGGAGAGATTCCATCTTTCCAACAAATTCATAGATTCCTGACCGCGAGCTAATATTAAAAACGTTCAATGGGCCGTAAAATTTTCAAACGGAGAAATTCCATCTTTCCAGCAAATTCATAGATTCCTGATCGCGAGCTAATATTAAAAACGTTCAATCTGCCGTAAAATTCTCAAACGGAGAGATTCCATCTTTCCAGCAAATTCATAGATTCCTGATCGCGAGCTATTATTAAAAACGTTCAATGTGCCGTAAAATTCTCAAACGGAGAGATTCCATCATTCCAGCAAATTAATAGATTCCTGATCGGGAGCTAATATTAAAAACGTTCAATGTGCCGTAAAATTCTCAAACGGAGAGATTCCATCTTTCCAGCAAATTAATAGATTCCTGCTCCCGAGCTAATATTAAAAACGTTCAACGTGCCGTAAAATTCTCAAACGGAGAGATTCCATCTTTCCAGCAAATTAATAGATTCCTGCTCGCGAGCTAATATTAAAAACGTTGAATGTGCCGTAAAATTCTCAAACGGAGAGATTCCATCTTTCCAGCAAATTAATAGATTCCTGCTCGCGAGCTAATATTAAAAACGTTCAATGGGCCGTAAAATTCTCAAACGGAGATATTCCATCTTTCCAGCAAATTCATAGATTCCTGATCGCGAGCTAATATTAAAAACGTTCAATTTGCCGTAAAATTCTCAAACGGAGAGATTCCATCTTTCCAGCAAATTCATAGATTCCTGATCGCGAGCTAATATTAAAAACGTTCAATATGCCATAAAATTCTCAAACGGAGAGATTCCATCTTTCCAGCAAATTCATAGATTCCTGATCGCGAGCTAATATTAAAAACGGTCAATGCGCCGTAAAATTCTCAAACGGAGAGATTCCATCTTTCCAGCAAATTCGTAGATTCCTGATCGCGAGCTAATATTAAAAACGTTCAATGGGCCGTAAAATTCTCAAACGGAGAGATTCCATCTTTCCAGCAAATTCATAGATTCCTGATCGCGAGCTAATATTAAAAACGTTCAATTTGCCGTAAAATTCTCAAACGGAGAGATTCCATCTTTCCAGCAAATTCATAGATTCCTGATCGCGAGCTAATATTAAAAACGTTCAATGGGCCGTAAAATTCTCAAACGGAGAGATTCCATCTTTCCAGCAAATTCATAGATTCCTGATCGCGAGCTATTATTAAAAACGTTCAATGTGCCGTAAAATTCTCAAACGGAGAGATTCCATCTTTCCAGCAAATTAATAGATTCCTGATCGCGAGCTAATATTAAAAACGTTCAATGGGCCGTAAAATTCTCAAACGGAGAGATTCCATCTTTCCAGCAAATTCGTATATTCCTGATCGCGAGCTAATATTAAAAACGTTCAATGCGCCGTAAAATTCTCAAACGGAGAGATTCCATCTTTCCAGCAAATTAATAGATTCCTGCTCGCGAGCTAATATTAAAAACGTTCAATGTGCCGTAAAATTCTCAAACGGAGAGATTCCATCTTTCCAGCAAATTCATAGATTCCTGACCGGGAGCTAATATTAAAAACGTTCAATGGGCCGTAAAATTCTCAAACGGAGAGATTCCATCTTTCCAGCAAATTCATAGATTCCTGATCGCGAGCTAATTTTAAAAACGTTCAATGGGCCGTAAAATTCTCAAACGGAGAGATTCCATCTTTCCAGCAAATTCATAGATTCCTGATCGCGAGCTAATATTAAAAACGTTCAATGTGCCGTAAAATTCTCAAACGGAGAGATTCCATCTTTCCAGCAAATTCATATATTCCTGATCGCGAGCTAATATTAAAAACGTTCAATGGGCCGTAAAATTCTCAAACGGAGAGATTCCATCTTTCCAGCAAATTCGTATATTCCTGATCGCGAGCTAATATTAAAAACGTTCAATGTGCCGTAAAATTCTCAAACGGAGAGATTCCATCTTTCCAGCAAATTCTTAGATTCCTGATCGCGAGCTAATATTAAAAACGTTCAATGTGCCGTAAAATTCTCAAACGGAGAGATTCCATCTTTCCAGCAAATTCATAGATTCCTGACCGGGAGCTAATATTAAAAACGTTCAATGGGCCGTAAAATTCTCAAACGGAGAGATTCCATCTTTCCAGCAAATTCATAGATTCCTGCTCGCGAGCTAATATTAAAAACGTTCAATGTGCCGTAAAATTCTCAAACGGAGAGATTCCATCTTTCCAGCAAATTCATAGATTCCTGACCGGGAGCTAATATTAAAAACGTTCAATGGGCCGTAAAATTCTCAAACGGAGAGATTCCATCTTTCCAGCAAATTCATAGATTCCTGATCGCGAGCTAATATTAAAAACGTTCAATGGGCCGTAAAATTCACAAAACGGAGAGATTCCATCTTTCCAGCAAATTCATAGATTCCTGATCGCGAGCTAATATTAAAAACGTTCAATGTGCCGTAAAATTCTCAAACGGAGAGATTCCATCTTTCCAGCAAATTCATAGATTCCTGACCGGGAGCTAATATTAAAAACGTTCAATGTGCCGTAAAATTCTCAAACGGAGAGATTCCATCTTTCCAGCAAATTCATAGATTCCTGATCGCGAGCTATTATTAAAAACGTTCAATGTGCCGTAAAATTCTCAAACGGAGAGATTCCATCTTTCCAGCAAATTAATAGATTCCTGATCGGGAGCTAATATTAAAAACGTTCAATGTGCCGTAAAATTCTCAAACGGAGAGATTCCATCTTTCCAGCAAATTAATAGATTCCTGCTCCCGAGCTAATATTAAAAACGTTCAACGTGCCGTAAAATTCTCAAACGGAGAGATTCCATCTTTCCAGCAAATTAATAGATTCCTGCTCGCGAGCTAATATTAAAAACGTTCAATGGGCCGTAAAATTCTCAAACGGAGATATTCCATCTTTCCAGCAAATTCATAGATTCCTGATCGCGAGCTAATATTAAAAACGTTCAATTTGCCGTAAAATTCTCAAACGGAGAGATTCCATCTTTCCAGCAAATTCATAGATTCCTGATCGCGAGCTAATATTAAAAACGTTCAATATGCCATAAAATTCTCAAACGGAGAGATTCCATCTTTCCAGCAAATTCATAGATTCCTGATCGCGAGCTAATATTAAAAACGGTCAATGTGCCGTAAAATTCTCAAACGGAGAGATTCCATCTTTCCAGCAAATTGGTATATTCCTGATCGCGAGCTAATATTAAAAACGTTCAATGGGCCGTAAAATTCTCAAACGGAGAGATTCCATCTTTCCAGCAAATTAATAGATTCCTGATCGCGAGCTAATATTAAAAACGTTCAATGGGCCGTAAAATTCTCAAACGGAGAGATTCCATCTTTCCAGCAAATTCGTAGATTCCTGATCGCGAGCTAATATTAAAAACGTTCAATGGGCCGTAAAATTCTCAAACGGAGAGATTCCATCTTTCCAGCAAATTCATAGATTCCTGATCGCGAGCTAATATTAAAAACGTTCAATTTGCCTTAAAATTCTCAAGCGGAGAGATTCCATCTTTCCAGCAAATTCGTATATTCCTGATCGCGAGCTAATATTAAAAACGTTCAATGTGCCGTAAAATTCTCAAACGGAGAGATTCCATCTTTCCAGCAAATTCGTATATTCCTGATCGCGAGCTAATATTAAAAACGTTCAATGGGCCGTAAAATTCTCAAACGGAGAGATTCCATCTTTCCAGCAAATTCGTTGATTCCTGATCGCGAGCTAATATTAAAAACGTTCAATGTGCCGTAAAATTCTCAAACGGAGAGATTCCATCTTTCCAGCAAATTCGTATATTCCTGATCGCGAGCTAATATTAAAAACGTTCAATGGGCCGTAAAATTCTCAAACGGAGAGATTCCATCTTTCCAGCAAATTAATAGATTCCTGATCGGGAGCTAATATTAAACACGTTCAATGTGCCGTAAAATTCTCAAATGGAGAGATTCCATCTTTCCAGCAAATTCATAGATTCCTGATCGCGAGCTAATATTAAAAACGTTCAATGTGCCGTAAAATTCTCAAACGGAGAGATTCCATCTTTCCAACAAATTCATAGATTCCTGACCGCGAGCTAATATTAAAAACGTTCAATGGGCCGTAAAATTTTCAAACGGAGAGATTCCATCTTTCCAGCAAATTCATAGATTCCTGATCGCGAGCTAATATTAAAAACGTTCAATGGGCCGTAAAATTTTCAAACGGAGAGATTCCATCTTTCCAGCAAATTCATAGATTCCTGATCGCGAGCTAATATTAAAAACGTTCAATGTGCCGTAAAATTCTCAAACGGAGAGATTCCATCTTTCCAGCAAATTCATAGATTCCTGATCGCGAGCTAATATTAAAAACGTTCAATGTGCCGTAAAATTCTCAAACGGAGAGATTCCATCTTTCCAGCAAATTCATAGATTCCTGATCGCGAGCTATTATTAAAAACGTTCAATGTGCCGTAAAATTCTCAAACGGAGAGATTCCATCTTTCCAGCAAATTAATAGATTCCTGATCGGGAGCTAATATTAAAAACGTTCAATGTGCCGTAAAATTCTCAAACGGAGAGATTCCATCTTTCCAGCAAATTAATAGATTCCTGCTCCCGAGCTAATATTAAAAACGTTCAACGTGCCGTAAAATTCTCAAACGGAGAGATTCCATCTTTCCAGCAAATTAATAGATTCCTGCTCGCGAGCTAATATTAAAAACGTTCAATGGGCCGTAAAATTCTCAAACGGAGATATTCCATCTTTCCAGCAAATTCATAGATTCCTGATCGCGAGCTAATATTAAAAACGTTCAATTTGCCGTAAAATTCTCAAACGGAGAGATTCCATCTTTCCAGCAAATTCATAGATTGCTGATCGCGAGCTAATATTAAAAACGTTCAATATGCCATAAAATTCTCAAACGGAGAGATTCCATCTTTCCAGCAAATTCATAGATTCCTGATCGCGAGCTAATATTAAAAACGGTCAATGCGCCGTAAAATTCTCAAACGGAGAGATTCCATCTTTCCAGCAAATTCGTATATTCCTGATCGCGAGCTAATATTAAAAACGTTCAATGGGCCGTAAAATTCTCAAACGGAGAGATTCCATCTTTCCAGCAAATTCGTATATTCCTGATCGCGAGCTAATATTAAAAACGTTCAATGGGCCGTAAAATTCTCAAACGAAGAGATTCCATCTTTCCAGCAAATTAATAGATTCCTGCTCGCGAGCTAATATTAAAAACGTTGAATGTGCCGTAAAATTCTCAAACGGAGAGATTCCATCTTTCCAGCAAATTAATAGATTCCTGCTCGCGAGCTAATATTAAAAACGTTCAATGGGCCGTAAAATTCTCAAACGGAGATATTCCATCTTTCCAGCAAATTCATAGATTCCTGATCGCGAGCTAATATTAAAAACGTTCAATTTGCCGTAAAATTCTCAAACGGAGAGATTCCATCTTTCCAGCAAATTCATAGATTCCTGATCGCGAGCTAATATTAAAAACGTTCAATATGCCATAAAATTCTCAAACGGAGAGATTCCATCTTTCCAGCAAATTCATAGATTCCTGATCGCGAGCTAATATTAAAAACGGTCAATGCGCCGTAAAATTCTCAAACGGAGAGATTCCATCTTTCCAGCAAATTCGTAGATTCCTGATCGCGAGCTAATATTAAAAACGTTCAATGGGCCGTAAAATTCTCAAACGGAGAGATTCCATCTTTCCAGCAAATTCGTATATTCCTGATCGCGAGCTAATATTAAAAACGTTCAATGGGCCGTAAAATTCTCAAACGGAGAGATTCCATCTTTCCAGCAAATTCTTATATTCCTGATCGCGAGCTAATATTAAAAACGTTCAATGGGCCGTAAAATTCTCAAACGAAGAGATTCCATCTTTCCAGCAAATTCATAGATTCCTGATCGCGAGCTAATATTAAAAACGTTCAATGGGCCGTAAAATTCTCAAACGGAGAGATTCCATCTTTCCAGCAAATTCATAGATTGCTGATCGCGAGCTATTATTAAAAACGTTCAATGTGCCGTAAAATTCTCAAACGGAGAGATTCCATCTTTCCAGCAAATTAATAGATTCCTGATCGCGAGCTAATATTAAAAACGTTCAATGGGCCGTAAAATTCTCAAACGGAGAGATTCCATCTTTCCAGCAAATTCGTAGATTCCTGATCGCGAGCTAATATTAAAAACGTTCAATGGGCCGTAAAATTCTCAAACGGAGAGATTCCATCTTTCCAGCAAATTCATAGATTCCTGATCGCGAGCTAATATTAAAAACGTTCAATTTGCCGTAAAATTCTCAAACGGAGAGATTCCATCTTTCCAGCAAATTCATAGATTCCTGATCGTGAGCTAATATTAAAAACGTTCAATGGGCCGTAAAATTCTCAAACGGAGAGATTCCATCTTTCCAGCAAATTCGTAGATTCCTGATCGCGAGCTAATATTAAAAACGTTCAATGGGCCGTAAAATTCTCAAACGGAGAGATTCCATCTTTCCAGCAAATTCATAGATTCCTGATCGCGAGCTAATATTAAAAACGTTCAATGTGCCGTAAAATTCTCAAACGGAGAGATTCCATCTTTCCAGCAAATTCATAGATTCCTGATCGCGAGCTAATATTAAAAACGTTCAATGGGCCGTAAAATTCTCAAACGGAGAGATTCCATCTTTCCAGCAAATTGGTATATTCCTGATCGCGAGCTAATATTAAAAACGTTCAATGGGCCGTAAAATTCTCAAACGGAGAGATTCCATCTTTCCAGCAAATTAATAGATTCCTGATCGCGAGCTAATATTAAAAACGTTCAATGGGCCGTAAAATTCTCAAACGGAGAGATTCCATCTTTCCAGCAAATTCGTAGATTCCTGATCGCGAGCTAATATTAAAAACGTTCAATGGGCCGTAAAATTCTCAAACGGAGAGATTCCATCTTTCCAGCAAATTCATAGATTCCTGATCGCGAGCTAATATTAAAAACGTTCAATTTGCCTTAAAATTCTCAAGCGGAGAGATTCCATCTTTCCAGCAAATTCGTATATTCCTGATCGCGAGCTAATATTAAAAACGTTCAATGTGCCGTAAAATTCTCAAACGGAGAGATTCCATCTTTCCAGCAAATTCGTATATTCCTGATCGCGAGCTAATATTAAAAACGTTCAATGGGCCGTAAAATTCTCAAACGGAGAGATTCCATCTTTCCAGCAAATTCGTAGATTCCTGATCGCGAGCTAATATTAAAAACGTTCAATGTGCCGTAAAATTCTCAAACGGAGAGATTCCATCTTTCCAGCAAATTCGTATATTCCTGATCGCGAGCTAATATTAAAAACGTTCAATGGGCCGTAAAATTCTCAAACGGAGAGATTCCATCTTTCCAGCAAATTAATAGATTCCTGATCGGGAGCTAATATTAAAAACGTTCAATGTGCCGTAAAATTCTCAAATGGAGAGATTCCATCTTTCCAGCAAATTCATAGATTCCTGATCGCGAGCTAATATTAAAAACGTTCAATGTGCCGTAAAATTCTCAAACGGAGAGATTCCATCTTTCGAACAAATTCATAGATTCCTGACCGCGAGCTAATATTAAAAACGTTCAATGGGCCGTAAAATTTTCAAACGGAGAGATTCCATCTTTCCAGCAAATTCATAGATTCCTGATCGCGAGCTAATATTAAAAACGTTCAATGGGCCGTAAAATTTTCAAACGGAGAGATTCCATCTTTCCAGCAAATTCATAGATTCCTGATCGCGAGCTAATATTAAAAACGTTCAATGTGCCGTAAAATTCTCAAACGGAGAGATTCCATCTTTCCAGCAAATTCATAGATTCCTGATCGCGAGCTAATATTAAAAACGTTCAATGTGCCGTAAAATTCTCAAACGGAGAGATTCCATCTTTCCAGCAAATTCATAGATTCCTGATCGCGAGCTATTATTAAAAACGTTCAATGTGCCGTAAAATTCTCAAACGGAGAGATTCCATCTTTCCAGCAAATTAATAGATTCCTGATCGGGAGCTAATATTAAAAACGTTCAATGTGCCGTAAAATTCTCAAACGGAGAGATTCCATCTTTCCAGCAAATTAATAGATTCCTGCTCCCGAGCTAATATTAAAAACGTTCAACGTGCCGTAAAATTCTCAAACGGAGAGATTCCATCTTTCCAGCAAATTAATAGATTCCTGCTCGCGAGCTAATATTAAAAACGTTCAATGGGCCGTAAAATTCTCAAACGGAGATATTCCATCTTTCCAGCAAATTCATAGATTCCTGATCGCGAGCTAATATTAAAAACGTTCAATTTGCCGTAAAATTCTCAAACGGAGAGATTCCATCTTTCCAGCAAATTCATAGATTCCTGATCGCGAGCTAATATTAAAAACGTTCAATATGCCATAAAATTCTCAAACGGAGAGATTCCATCTTTCCAGCAAATTCATAGATTCCTGATCGCGAGCTAATATTAAAAACGGTCAATGCGCCGTAAAATTCTCAAACGGAGAGATTCCATCTTTCCAGCAAATTCGTATATTCCTGATCGCGAGCTAATATTAAAAACGTTCAATGGGCCGTAAAATTCTCAAACGGAGAGATTCCATCTTTCCAGCAAATTCGTATATTCCTGATCGCGAGCTAATATTAAAAACGTTCAATGGGCCGTAAAATTCTCAAACGAAGAGATTCCATCTTTCCAGCAAATTCATAGATTCCTGATCGCGAGCTAATATTAAAAACGTTCAATGGGCCGTAAAATTCTCAAACGGAGAGATTCCATCTTTCCAGCAAATTCATAGATTCCTGATCGCGAGCTATTATTAAAAACGTTCAATGTGCCGTAAAATTCTCAAACGGAGAGATTCCATCTTTCCAGCAAATTAATAGATTCCTGATCGCGAGCTAATATTAAAAACGTTCAATGGGCCGTAAAATTCTCAAACGGAGAGATTCCATCTTTCCAGCAAATTCGTAGATTCCTGATCGCGAGCTAATATTAAAAACGTTCAATGGGCCGTAAAATTCTCAAACGGAGAGATTCCATCTTTCCAGCAAATTCATAGATTCCTGATGGCGAGCTAATATTAAAAACGTTCAATTTGCCTTAAAATTCTCAAGCGGAGAGATTCCATCTTTCCAGCAAATTCGTATATTCCTGATCGCGAGCTAATATTAAAAACGTTCAATGTGCCGTAAAATTCTCAAACGGAGAGATTCCATCTTTCCAGCAAATTCGTATATTCCTGATCGCGAGCTAATATTAAAAACGTTCAATGGGCCGTAAAATTCTCAAACGGAGAGATTCCATCTTTCCAGCAAATTCGTTGATTCCTGATCGCGAGCTAATATTAAAAACGTTCAATGTGCCGTAAAATTCTCAAACGGAGAGATTCCATCTTTCCAGCAAATTCGTATATTCCTGATCGCGAGCTAATATTAAAAACGTTCAATGGGCCGTAAAATTCTCAAACGGAGAGATTCCATCTTTCCAGCAAATTAATAGATTCCTGATCGGGAGCTAATATTAAAAACGTTCAATGTGCCGTAAAATTCTCAAATGGAGAGATTCCATCTTTCCAGCAAATTCATAGATTCCTGATCGCGAGCTAATATTAAAAACGTTCAATGTGCCGTAAAATTCTCAAACGGAGAGATTCCATCTTTCCAACAAATTCATAGATTCCTGACCGCGAGCTAATATTAAAAACGTTCAATGGGCCGTAAAATTTTCAAACGGAGAGATTCCATCTTTCCAGCAAATTCATAGATTCCTGATCGCGAGCTAATATTAAAAACGTTCAATGGGCCGTAAAATTTTCAAACGGAGAGATTCCATCTTTCCAGCAAATTCATAGATTCCTGATCGCGAGCTAATATTAAAAACGTTCAATGTGCCGTAAAATTCTCAAACGGAGAGATTCCATCTTTCCAGCAAATTCATAGATTCCTGATCGCGAGCTAATATTAAAAACGTTCAATGTGCCGTAAAATTCTCAAACGGAGAGATTCCATCTTTCCAGCAAATTCATAGATTCCTGATCGCGAGCTATTATTAAAAACGTTCAATGTGCCGTAAAATTCTCAAACGGAGAGATTCCATCTTTCCAGCAAATTAATAGATTCCTGATCGGGAGCTAATATTAAAAACGTTCAATGTGCCGTAAAATTCTCAAACGGAGAGATTCCATCTTTCCAGCAAATTAATAGATTCCTGCTCCCGAGCTAATATTAAAAACGTTCAACGTGCCGTAAAATTCTCAAACGGAGAGATTCCATCTTTCCAGCAAATTAATAGATTCCTGCTCGCGAGCTAATATTAAAAACGTTCAATGGGCCGTAAAATTCTCAAACGGAGATATTCCATCTTTCCAGCAAATTCATAGATTCCTGATCGCGAGCTAATATTAAAAACGTTCAATTTGCCGTAAAATTCTCAAACGGAGAGATTCCATCTTTCCAGCAAATTCATAGATTGCTGATCGCGAGCTAATATTAAAAACGTTCAATATGCCATAAAATTCTCAAACGGAGAGATTCCATCTTTCCAGCAAATTCATAGATTCCTGATCGCGAGCTAATATTAAAAACGGTCAATGCGCCGTAAAATTCTCAAACGGAGAGATTCCATCTTTCCAGCAAATTCGTATATTCCTGATCGCGAGCTAATATTAAAAACGTTCAATGGGCCGTAAAATTCTCAAACGGAGAGATTCCATCTTTCCAGCAAATTCGTATATTCCTGATCGCGAGCTAATATTAAAAACGTTCAATGGGCCGTAAAATTCTCAAACGAAGAGATTCCATCTTTCCAGCAAATTCATAGATTCCTGATCGCGAGCTAATATTAAAAACGTTCAATGGGCCGTAAAATTCTCAAACGGAGAGATTCCATCTTTCCAGCAAATTCATAGATTCCTGATCGCGAGCTATTATTAAAAACGTTCAATGTGCCGTAAAATTCTCAAACGGAGAGATTCCATCTTTCCAGCAAATTAATAGATTCCTGATCGCGAGCTAATATTAAAAACGTTCAATGGGCCGTAAAATTCTCAAACGGAGAGATTCCATCTTTCCAGCAAATTCGTAGATTCCTGATCGCGAGCTAATATTAAAAACGTTCAATGGGCCGTAAAATTCTCAAACGGAGAGATTCCATCTTTCCAGCAAATTCATAGATTCCTGATCGCGAGCTAATATTAAAAACGTTCAATGGGCCGTAAAATTCTCAAACGGAGAGATTCCATCTTTCCAGCAAATTCATAGATTCCTGATCGCGAGCTATTATTAAAAACGTTCAATGTGCCGTAAAATTCTCAAACGGAGAGATTCCATCTTTCCAGCAAATTAATAGATTCCTGATCGCGAGCTAATATTAAAAACGTTCAATGGGCCGTAAAATTCTCAAACGGAGAGATTCCATCTTTCCAGCAAATTCGTATATTCCTGATCGCGAGCTAATATTAAAAACGTTCAATGCGACGTAAAATTCTCAAACGGAGAGATTCCATCTTTCCAGCAAATTAATAGATTCCTGCTCGCGAGCTAATATTAAAAACGTTCAATGTGCCGTAAAATTCTCAAACGGAGAGATTCCATCTTTCCAGCAAATTCATAGATTCCTGACCGGGAGCTAATATTAAAAACGTTCAATGTGCCGTAAAATTCTCAAATGGAGAGATTCCATCTTTCCAGGAAATTCATAGATTCCTGATCGCGAGCTAATATTAAAAACGTTCAATGTGCCGTAAAATTCTCAAACGGAGAGATTCCATCTTTCCAACAAATTCATAGATTCCTGACCGCGAGCTAATATTAAAAACGTTCAATGGGCCGTAAAATTTTCAAACGGAGAAATTCCATCTTTCCAGCAAATTCATAGATTCCTGATCGCGAGCTAATATTAAAAACGTTCAATCTGCCGTAAAATTCTCAAACGGAGAGATTCCATCTTTCCAGCAAATTCATAGATTCCTGATCGCGAGCTATTATTAAAAACGTTCAATGTGCCGTAAAATTCTCAAACGGAGAGATTCCATCATTCCAGCAAATTAATAGATTCCTGATCGGGAGCTAATATTAAAAACGTTCAATGTGCCGTAAAATTCTCAAACGGAGAGATTCCATCTTTCCAGCAAATTAATAGATTCCTGCTCCCGAGCTAATATTAAAAACGTTCAACGTGCCGTAAAATTCTCAAACGGAGAGATTCCATCTTTCCAGCAAATTAATAGATTCCTGCTCGCGAGCTAATATTAAAAACGTTGAATGTGCCGTAAAATTCTCAAACGGAGAGATTCCATCTTTCCAGCAAATTAATAGATTCCTGCTCGCGAGCTAATATTAAAAACGTTCAATGGGCCGTAAAATTCTCAAACGGAGATATTCCATCTTTCCAGCAAATTCATAGATTCCTGATCGCGAGCTAATATTAAAAACGTTCAATTTGCCGTAAAATTCTCAAACGGAGAGATTCCATCTTTCCAGCAAATTCATAGATTCCTGATCGCGAGCTAATATTAAAAACGTTCAATATGCCATAAAATTCTCAAACGGAGAGATTCCATCTTTCCAGCAAATTCATAGATTCCTGATCGCGAGCTAATATTAAAAACGGTCAATGCGCCGTAAAATTCTCAAACGGAGAGATTCCATCTTTCCAGCAAATTCGTAGATTCCTGATCGCGAGCTAATATTAAAAACGTTCAATGGGCCGTAAAATTCTCAAACGGAGAGATTCCATCTTTCCAGCAAATTCGTATATTCCTGATCGCGAGCTAATATTAAAAACGTTCAATGGGCCGTAAAATTCTCAAACGGAGAGATTCCATCTTTCCAGCAAATTCTTATATTCCTGATCGCGAGCTAATATTAAAAACGTTCAATGGGCCGTAAAATTCTCAAACGAAGAGATTCCATCTTTCCAGCAAATTCATAGATTCCTGATCGCGAGCTAATATTAAAAACGTTCAATGGGCCGTAAAATTCTCAAACGGAGAGATTCCATCTTTCCAGCAAATTCATAGATTGCTGATCGCGAGCTATTATTAAAAACGTTCAATGTGCCGTAAAATTCTCAAACGGAGAGATTCCATCTTTCCAGCAAATTAATAGATTCCTGATCGCGAGCTAATATTAAAAACGTTCAATGGGCCGTAAAATTCTCAAACGGAGAGATTCCATCTTTCCAGCAAATTCGTAGATTCCTGATCGCGAGCTAATATTAAAAACGTTCAATGGGCCGTAAAATTCTCAAACGGAGAGATTCCATCTTTCCAGCAAATTCATAGATTCCTGATCGCGAGCTAATATTAAAAACGTTCAATTTGCCGTAAAATTCTCAAACGGAGAGATTCCATCTTTCCAGCAAATTCATAGATTCCTGATCGTGAGCTAATATTAAAAACGTTCAATGGGCCGTAAAATTCTCAAACGGAGAGATTCCATCTTTCCAGCAAATTCGTAGATTCCTGATCGCGAGCTAATATTAAAAACGTTCAATGGGCCGTAAAATTCTCAAACGGAGAGATTCCATCTTTCCAGCAAATTCATAGATTCCTGATCGCGAGCTAATATTAAAAACGTTCAATGTGCCGTAAAATTCTCAAACGGAGAGATTCCATCTTTCCAGCAAATTCATAGATTCCTGATCGCGAGCTAATATTAAAAACGTTCAATGGGCCGTAAAATTCTCAAACGGAGAGATTCCATCTTTCCAGCAAATTCGTATATTCCTGATCGCGAGCTAATATTAAAAACGTTCAATGTGCCGTAAAATTCTCAAACGGAGAGATTCCATCTTTCCAGCAAATTCTTAGATTCCTGATCGCGAGCTAATATTAAAAACGTTCAATGTGCCGTAAAATTCTCAAACGGAGAGATTCCATCTTTCCAGCAAATTCATAGATTCCTGACCGGGAGCTAATATTAAAAACGTTCAATGGGCCGTAAAATTCTCAAACGGAGAGATTCCATCTTTCCAGCAAATTCATAGATTCCTGCTCGCGAGCTAATATTAAAAACGTTCAATGTGCCGTAAAATTCTCAAACGGAGAGATTCCATCTTTCCAGCAAATTCATAGATTCCTGAACGGGAGCTAATATTAAAAACGTTCAATGGGCCGTAAAATTCTCAAACGGAGAGATTCCATCTTTCCAGCAAATTCATAGATTCCTGATCGCTAGCTAATATTAAAAACGTTCAATGGGCCGTAAAATTCTCAAACGGAGAGATTCCATCTTTCCAGCAAATTCATAGATTCCTGATCGCGAGCTAATATTAAAAACGTTCAATGTGCCGTAAAATTCTCAAACGGAGAGATTCCATCTTTCCAGCAAATTCCTAGATTCCTGACCGGGAGCTAATATTAAAAACGTTCAATGGGCCGTAAAATTCTCAAACGGAGAGATTCCATCTTTCCAGCCAATTCATAGATTCCTGATCGCGAGCTAATATTAAAAACGTTCAATGGGCCGTAAAATTCTCAAACGGAGAGATTCCATCTTTCCAGCAAATTCATAGATTCCTGATCGCGAGCTATTATTAAAAACGTTCAATGTGCCGTAAAATTCTCAAACGGAGAGATTCCATCTTTCCAGCAAATTAATAGATTCCTGATCGCGAGCTAATATTAAAAACGTTCAATGGGCCGTAAAATTCACAAACGGAGAGATTCCATCTTTCCAGCAAATTCATAGATTCCTGATCGCTAGCTAATATTAAAAACGTTCAATGGGCCGTAAAATTCTCAAACGGAGAGATTCCATC
Organism: Actinernus sp. WN-2022; assembly: GCA_030867875.1. Classification (NCBI taxonomy): domain Eukaryota; kingdom Metazoa; phylum Cnidaria; class Anthozoa; order Actiniaria; family Actinernidae; genus Actinernus; species Actinernus sp. WN-2022. The sequence goes on along the minus strand of JAOWCC010000873.1, from coordinate 61,047 downwards.
TTTCCAGCAAATTAATAGATTCCTGCTCGCGAGCTAATATTAAAAACGTTCAATGTGCCGTAAAATTCTCAAACGGAGAGATTCCATCTTTCCAGCAAATTCATAGATTCCTGACCGGGAGCTAATATTAAAAACGTTCAATGGGCCGTAAAATTCTCAAACGGAGAGATTCCATCTTTCCAGCAAATTCATAGATTCCTGATCGCGAGCTAATATTAAAAACGTTCAATGGGCCGTAAAATTCTCAAACGGAGAGATTCCATCTTTCCAGCAAATTCATAAATTCCTGATCGCGAGCTAATATTAAAAACGTTCAATGTGCCGTAAAATTCTCAAACGGAGAGATTCCATCTTTCCAGCAAATTCATAGATTCCTGATCGCGAGCTAATATTAAAAACGTTCAATGGGCCGTAAAATTCTCAAACGGAGAGATTCCATATTTCCAGCAAATTCGTATATTCCTGATCGCGAGCTAATATTAAAAACGTTCAATGTGCCGTAAAATTCTCAAACGGAGAGATTCCATCTTTCCAGCAAATTCTTAGATTCCTGATCGCGAGCTAATATTAAAAACGTTCAATGTGCCGTAAAATTCTCAAACGGAGAGATTCCATCTTTCCAGCAAATTCATAGATTCCTGACCGGGAGCTAATATTAAAAACGTTCAATGGGCCGTAAAATTCTCAAACGGAGAGATTCCATCTTTCCAGCAAATTCATAGATTCCTGCTCGCGAGCTAATATTAAAAACGTTCAATGTGCCGTAAAATTCTCAAACGGAGAGATTCCATCTTTCCAGCAAATTCATAGATTCCTGACCGGGAGCTAATATTAAAAACGTTCAATGGGATGTAAAATTCTCAAACGGAGAGATTCCATCTTTCCAGCAAATTCATAGATTCCTGATCGCTAGCTAATATTAAAAACGTTCAATGGGCCGTAAAATTCTCAAACGGAGAGATTCCATCTTTCCAGCAAATTAATAGATTCCTGCTCGCGAGCTAATATTAAAAACGTTCAATGTGCCGTAAAATTCTCAAACGGAGAGATTCCATCTTTCCAGCAAATTCATAGATTCCTGACCGGGAGCTAATATTAAAAACGTTCAATGGGCCGTAAAATTCTCAAACGGAGAGATTCCATCTTTCCAGCAAATTCATAGATTCCTGATCGCGAGCTAATTTTAAAAACGTTCAATGGGCCGTAAAATTCTCAAACGGAGAGATTCCATCTTTCCAGCAAATTCATAGATTCCTGATCGCGAGCTAATATTAAAAACGTTCAATGTGCCGTAAAATTCTCAAACGGAGAGATTCCATCTTTCCAGCAAATTCATAGATTCCTGATCGCGAGCTAATATTAAAAACGTTCAATGGGCCGTAAAATTCTCAAACGGAGAGATTCCATCTTTCCAGCAAATTCGTATATTCCTGATCGCGAGCTAATATTAAAAACGTTCAATGTGCCGTAAAATTCTCAAACGGAGAGATTCCATCTTTCCAGCAAATTCTTAGATTCCTGATCGCGAGCTAATATTAAAAACGTTCAATGTGCCGTAAAATTCTCAAACGGAGAGATTCCATCTTTCCAGCAAATTCATAGATTCCTGACCGGGAGCTAATATTAAAAACGTTCAATGGGCCGTAAAATTCTCAAACGGAGAGATTCCATCTTTCCAGCAAATTCATAGATTCCTGCTCGCGAGCTAATATTAAAAACGTTCAATGTGCCGTAAAATTCTCAAACGGAGAGATTCCATCTTTCCAGCAAATTCATAGATTCCTGACCGGGAGCTAATATTAAAAACGTTCAATGGGCCGTAAAATTCTCAAACGGAGAGATTCCATCTTTCCAGCAAATTCATAGATTCCTGATCGCTAGCTAATATTAAAAACGTTCAATGGGCCGTAAAATTCTCAAACGGAGAGATTCCATCTTTCCAGCAAATTCATAGATTCCTGATCGCGAGCTAATATTAAAAACGTTCAATGTGCCGTAAAATTCTCAAACGGAGAGATTCCATCTTTCCAGCAAATTCCTAGATTCCTGACCGGGAGCTAATATTAAAAACGTTCAATGGGCCGTAAAATTCTCAAACGGAGAGATTCCATCTTTCCAGCAAATTCATAGATTCCTGATCGCGAGCTAATATTAAAAACGTTCAATGGGCCGTAAAATTCTCAAACGGAGAGATTCCATCTTTCCAGCAAATTCATAGATTCCTGATCGCGAGCTATTATTAAAAACGTTCAATGTGCCGTAAAATTCTCAAACGGAGAGATTCCATCTTTCCAGCAAATTAATAGATTCCTGATCGCGAGCTAATATTAAAAACGTTCAATGGGCCGTAAAATTCTCAAACGGAGAGATTCCATCTTTCCAGCAAATTCATAGATTCCTGATCGCTAGCTAATATTAAAAACGTTCAATGGGCCGTAAAATTCTCAAACGGAGAGATTCCATCTTTCCAGCAAATTAATAGATTCCTGCTCGCGAGCTAATATTAAAAACGTTCAATGTGCCGTAAAATTCTCAAACGGAGAGATTCCATCTTTCCAGCAAATTCATAGATTCCTGACCGGGAGCTAATATTAAAAACGTTCAATGGGCCGTAAAATTCTCAAACGGAGAGATTCCATCTTTCCAGCAAATTCATAGATTCCTGATCGCGAGCTAATATTAAAAACGTTCAATGGGCCGTAAAATTCTCAAACGGAGAGATTCCATCTTTCCAGCAAATTCATAGATTCCTGATCGCGAGCTAATATTAAAAACGTTCAATGGGCCGTAAAATTCTCAAACGGAGAGATTCCATCTTTCCAGCAAATTCATAAATTCCTGATCGCGAGCTAATATTAAAAACGTTCAATGTGCCGTAAAATTCTCAAACGGAGAGATTCCATCTTTCCAGCAAATTCATAGATTCCTGATCGCGAGCTAATATTAAAAACGTTCAATGGGCCGTAAAATTCTCAAACGGAGAGATTCCATCTTTCCAGCAAATTCCTATATTCCTGATCGCGAGCTAATATTAAAAACGTTCAATGTGCCGTAAAATTCTCAAACGGAGAGATTCCATCTTTCCAGCAAATTCTTAGATTCCTGATCGCGAGCTAATATTAAAAACGTTCAATGTGCCGTAAAATTCTCAAACGGAGAGATTCCATCTTTCCAGCAAATTCATAGATTCCTGACCGGGAGCTAATATTAAAAACGTTCAATGGGCCGTAAAATTCTCAAACGGAGAGATTCCATCTTTCCAGCAAATTCATAGATTCCTGCTCGCGAGCTAATATTAAAAACGTTCAATGTGCCGTAAAATTCTCAAACGGAGAGATTCCATCTTTCCAGCAAATTCATAGATTCCTGACCGGGAGCTAATATTAAAAACGTTCAATGGGATGTAAAATTCTCAAACGGAGAGATTCCATCTTTCCAGCAAATTCATAGATTCCTGATCGCTAGCTAATATTAAAAACGTTCAATGGGCCGTAAAATTCTCAAACGGAGAGATTCCATCTTTCCAGCAAATTAATAGATTCCTGCTCGCGAGCTAATATTAAAAACGTTCAATGTGCCGTAAAATTCTCAAACGGAGAGATTCCATCTTTCCAGCAAATTCATAAATTCCTGATCGCGAGCTAATATTAAAAACGTTCAATGTGCCGTAAAATTCTCAAACGGAGAGATTCCATCTTTCCAGCAAATTCATAGATTCCTGATCGCGAGCTAATATTAAAAACGTTCAATGGGCCGTAAATTTCTCAAACGGAGAGATTCCATCTTTCCAGCAAATTCGTATATTCCTGATCGCGAGCTAATATTAAAAACGTTCAATGTGCCGTAAAATTCTCAAACGGAGAGATTCCATCTTTCCAGCAAATTCTTAGATTCCTGATCGCGAGCTAATATTAAAAACGTTCAATGTGCCGTAAAATTCTCAAACGGAGAGATTCCATCTTTCCAGCAAATTCATAGATTCCTGACCGGGAGCTAATATTAAAAACGTTCAATGGGCCGTAAAATTCTCAAACGGAGAGATTCCATCTTTCCAGCAAATTCATAGATTCCTGCTCGCGAGCTAATATTAAAAACGTTCAATGTGCCGTAAAATTCTCAAACGGAGAGATTCCATCTTTCCAGCAAATTCATAGATTCCTGACCGGGAGCTAATATTAAAAACGTTCAATGGGTTGTAAAATTCTCAAACGGAGAGATTCCATCTTTCCAGCAAATTCGTAGATTCCTGATCGCGAGCTAATATTAAAAACGTTCAATGGGCCGTAAAATTCTCAAACGGAGAGATTCCATCTTTCCAGCAAATTCATAGATTCCTGATCGCGAGCTAATATTAAAAACGTTCAATGGGCCGTAAAATTCTCAAACGGAGAGATTCCATCTTTCCAGCAAATTCATAGATTCCTGATCGTGAGCTATTATTAAAAACGTTCAATGTGCCGTAAAATTCTCAAACGGAGAGATTCCATCTTTCCAGCAAATTAATAGATTCCTGATCGCGAGCTAATATTAAAAACGTTCAATGGGCCGTAAAATTCTCAAACGGAGAGATTCCATCTTTCCAGCAAATTCGTATATTCCTGATCGCGAGCTAATATTAAAAACGTTCAATGCGCCGTAAAATTCTCAAACGGAGAGATTCCATCTTTCCAGCAAATTAATAGATTCCTGCTCGCGAGCTAATATTAAAAACGTTCAATGTGCCGTAAAATTCTCAAACGGAGAGATTCCATCTTTCCAGCAAATTCATAGATTCCTGACCGGGAGCTAATTTTAAAAACGTTCAATGTGCCGTAAAATTCTCAAATGGAGAGATTCCATCTTTCCAGGAAATTCATAGATTCCTGATCGCGAGCTAATATTAAAAACGTTCAATGTGCCGTAAAATTCTCAAACGGAGAGATTCCATCTTTCCAACAAATTCATAGATTCCTGACCGCGAGCTAATATTAAAAACGTTCAATGGGCCGTAAAATTTTCAAACGGAGAAATTCCATCTTTCCAGCAAATTCATAGATTCCTGATCGCGAGCTAATATTAAAAACGTTCAATCTGCCGTAAAATTCTCAAACGGAGAGATTCCATCTTTCCAGCAAATTCATAGATTCCTGATCGCGAGCTATTATTAAAAACGTTCAATGTGCCGTAAAATTCTCAAACGGAGAGATTCCATCATTCCAGCAAATTAATAGATTCCTGATCGGGAGCTAATATTAAAAACGTTCAATGTGCCGTAAAATTCTCAAACGGAGAGATTCCATCTTTCCAGCAAATTAATAGATTCCTGCTCCGAGCTAATATTAAAAACGTTCAACGTGCCGTAAAATTCTCAAACGGAGAGATTCCATCTTTCCAGCAAATTAATAGATTCCTGCTCGCGAGCTAATATTAAAAACGTTGAATGTGCCGTAAAATTCTCAAACGGAGAGATTCCATCTTTCAGCAAATTAATAGATTCCTGCTCGCGAGCTAATATTAAAAACGTTCAATGGGCCGTAAAATTCTCAAACGGAGATATTCCATCTTTCCAGCAAATTCATAGATTCCTGATCGCGAGCTAATATTAAAAACGTTCAATTTGCCGTGAAAATTCTCAAACGGAGAGATTCCATCTTTCCAGCAAATTCATAGATTCCTGATCGCGAGCTAATATTAAAAACGTTCAATATGCCATAAAATTCTCAAACGGAGAGATTCCATCTTTCCAGCAAATTCATAGATTCCTGATCGCGAGCTAATATTAAAAACGGTCAATGCGCCGTAAAATTCTCAAACGGAGAGATTCCATCTTTCCAGCAAATTCGTAGATTCCTGATCGCGAGCTAATATTAAAAACGTTCAATGGGCCGTAAAATTCTCAAACGGAGAGATTCCATCTTTCCAGCAAATTCGTATATTCCTGATCGCGAGCTAATATTAAAAACGTTCAATGGGCCGTAAAATTCTCAAACGGAGAGATTCCATCTTTCCAGCAAATTCTTATATTCCTGATCGCGAGCTAATATTAAAAACGTTCAATGGGCCGTAAAATTCTCAAACGAAGAGATTCCATCTTTCCAGCAAATTCATAGATTCCTGATCGCGAGCTAATATTAAAAACGTTCAATTTGCCGTAAAATTCTCAAACGGAGAGATTCCATCTTTCCAGCAAATTCATAGATTCCTGATCGCGAGCTAATATTAAAAACGTTCAATATGCCATAAAATTCTCAAACGGAGAGATTCCATCTTTCCAGCAAATTCATAGATTCCTGATCGCGAGCTAATATTAAAAACGGTCAATGCGCCGTAAAATTCTCAAACGGAGAGATTCCATCTTTCCAGCAAATTCATAGATTCCTGATCGCGAGCTAATATTAAAAACGTTCAATGGGCCGTAAAATTCTCAAACGGAGAGATTCCATCTTTCCAGCAAATTCGTATATTCCTGATCGCGAGCTAATATTAAAAACGTTCAATGGGCCGTAAAATTCTCAAACGGAGAGATTCCATCTTTCCAGCAAATTCTTATATTCCTGATCGCGAGCTAATATTAAAAACGTTCAATGGGCCGTAAAATTCTCAAACGAAGAGATTCCATCTTTCCAGCAAATTCATAGATTCCTGATCGCGAGCTAATATTAAAAACGTTCAATGGGCCGTAAAATTCTCAAACGGAGAGATTCCATCTTTCCAGCAAATTCATAGATTGCTGATCGCGAGCTATTATTAAAAACGTTCAATGTGCCGTAAAATTCTCAAACGGAGAGATTCCATCTTTCCAGCAAATTAATAGATTCCTGATCGCGAGCTAATATTAAAAACGTTCAATGGGCCGTAAAATTCTCAAACGGAGAGATTCCATCTTTCCAGCAAATTCGTAGATTCCTGATCGCGAGCTAATATTAAAAACGTTCAATGGGCCGTAAAATTCTCAAACGGAGAGATTCCATCTTTCCAGCAAATTCATAGATTCCTGATCGCGAGCTAATATTAAAAACGTTCAATTTGCCGTAAAATTCTCAAACGGAGAGATTCCATCTTTCCAGCAAATTCATAGATTCCTGATCGCGAGCTAATATTAAAAACGTTCAATGGGCCGTAAAATTCTCAAACGGAGAGATTCCATCTTTCCAGCAAATTCGTAGATTCCTGATCGCGAGCTAATATTAAAAACGTTCAATGGGCCGTAAAATTCTCAAACGGAGAGATTCCATCTTTCCAGCAAATTCATAGATTCCTGATCGCGAGCTAATATTAAAAACGTTCAATGGGCCGTAAAATTCTCAAACGGAGAGATTCCATCTTTCCAGCAAATTCGTATATTCCTGATCGCGAGCTAATATTAAAAACGTTCAATGCGCCGTAAAATTCTCAAACGGAGAGATTCCATCTTTCCAGCAAATTAATAGATTCCTGCTCGCGAGCTAATATTAAAAACGTTCAATGTGCCGTAAAATTCTCAAACGGAGAGATTCCATCTTTCCAGCAAATTCATAGATTCCTGACCGGGAGCTAATTTTAAAAACGTTCAATGTGCCGTAAAATTCTCAAATGGAGAGATTCCATCTTTCCAGGAAATTCATAGATTCCTGATCGCGAGCTAATATTAAAAACGTTCAATGTGCCGTAAAATTCTCAAACGGAGAGATTCCATCTTTCCAACAAATTCATAGATTCCTGACCGCGAGCTAATATTAAAAACGTTCAATGGGCCGTAAAATTTTCAAACGGAGAAATTCCATCTTTCCAGCAAATTCATAGATTCCTGATCGCGAGCTAATATTAAAAACGTTCAATCTGCCGTAAAATTCTCAAACGGAGAGATTCCATCTTTCCAGCAAATTCATAGATTCCTGATCGCGAGCTATTATTAAAAACGTTCAATGTGCCGTAAAATTCTCAAACGGAGAGATTCCATCATTCCAGCAAATTAATAGATTCCTGATCGTGAGCTAATATTAAAAACGTTCAATGTGCCGTAAAATTCTCAAACGGAGAGATTCCATCTTTCCAGCAAATTAATAGATTCCTGCTCCCGAGCTAATATTAAAAACGTTCAACGTGCCGTAAAATTCTCAAACGGAGAGATTCCATCTTTCCAGCAAATTAATAGATTCCTGCTCGCGAGCTAATATTAAAAACGTTGAATGTGCCGTAAAATTCTCAAACGGAGAGATTCCATCTTTCCAGCAAATTAATAGATTCCTGCTCGCGAGCTAATATTAAAAACGTTCAATGGGCCGTAAAATTCTCAAACGGAGATATTCCATCTTTCCAGCAAATTCATAGATTCCTGATCGCGAGCTAATATTAAAAACGTTCAATTTGCCGTAAAATTCTCAAACGGAGAGATTCCATCTTTCCAGCAAATTCATAGATTCCTGATCGCGAGCTAATATTAAAAACGTTCAATATGCCATAAAATTCTCAAACGGAGAGATTCCATCTTTCCAGCAAATTCATAGATTCCTGATCGCGAGCTAATATTAAAAACGGTCAATGCGCCGTAAAATTCTCAAACGGAGAGATTCCATCTTTCCAGCAAATTCGTAGATTCCTGATCGCGAGCTAATATTAAAAACGTTCAATGGGCCGTAAAATTCTCAAACGGAGAGATTCCATCTTTCCAGCAAATTCGTATATTCCTGATCGCGAGCTAATATTAAAAACGTTCAATGGGCCGTAAAATTCTCAAACGGAGAGATTCCATCTTTCCAGCAAATTCTTATATTCCTGATCGCGAGCTAATATTAAAAACGTTCAATGGGCCGTAAAATTCTCAAACGAAGAGATTCCATCTTTCCAGCAAATTCATAGATTCCTGATCGCGAGCTAATATTAAAAACGTTCAATTTGCCGTAAAATTCTCAAACGGAGAGATTCCATCTTTCCAGCAAATTCATAGATTCCTGATCGCGAGCTAATATTAAAAACGTTCAATATGCCATAAAATTCTCAAACGGAGAGATTCCATCTTTCCAGCAAATTCATAGATTCCTGATCGCGAGCTAATATTAAAAACGGTCAATGCGCCGTAAAATTCTCAAACGGAGAGATTCCATCTTTCCAGCAAATTCGTAGATTCCTGATCGCGAGCTAATATTAAAAACGTTCAATGGGCCGTAAAATTCTCAAACGGAGAGATTCCATCTTTCCAGCAAATTCGTATATTCCTGATCGCGAGCTAATATTAAAAACGTTCAATGGGCCGTAAAATTCTCAAACGGAGAGATTCCATCTTTCCAGCAAATTCTTATATTCCTGATCGCGAGCTAATATTAAAAACGTTCAATGGGCCGTAAAATTCTCAAACGAAGAGATTCCATCTTTCCAGCAAATTCATAGATTCCTGACCGGGAGCTAATATTAAAAACGTTCAATGGGCCGTAAAATTCTCAAACGGAGAGATTCCATCTTTCCAGCAAATTCATAGATTCCTGCTCGCGAGCTAATATTAAAAACGTTCAATGTGCCGTAAAATTCTCAAACGGAGAGATTCCATCTTTCCAGCAAATTCATAGATTCCTGACCGGGAGCTAATATTAAAAACGTTCAATGGGCCGTAAAATTCTCAAACGGAGAGATTCCATCTTTCCAGCAAATTCATAGATTCCTGATCGCTAGCTAATATTAAAAACGTTCAATGGGCCGTAAAATTCTCAAACGGAGAGATTCCATCTTTCCAGCAAATTCATAGATTCCTGATCGCGAGCTAATATTAAAAACGTTCAATGTGCTGTAAAATTCTCAAACGGAGAGATTCCATCTTTCCAGCAAATTCCTAGATTCCTGACCGGGAGCTAATATTAAAAACGTTCAATGGGCCGTAAAATTCTCAAACGGAGAGATTCCATCTTTCCAGCAAATTCATAGATTCCTGCTCGCGAGCTAATATTAAAAACGTTCAATGTGCCGTAAAATTCTCAAACGGAGAGATTCCATCTTTCCAGCAAATTCATAGATTCCTGATCGCGAGCTAATATTAAAAACGTTCAATGTGCCGTAAAATTCTCAAACGGAGAGATTCCATCTTTCCAGCAAATTAGTAGATTCCTGATCGCGAGCTAATATTAAAAACGTTCAATGTGCCGTAAAATTCTCAAACGGAGAGATTCCATCTTTCCAGCAAATTAATAGATTCCTGCTCCCGAGCTAATATTAAAAACGTTCAACGTGCCGTAAAATTCTCAAACGGAGAGATTCCATCTTTCCAGCAAATTAATAGATTCCTGCTCGCGAGCTAATATTAAAAACGTTGAATGTGCCGTAAAATTCTCAAACGGAGAGATTCCATCTTTCCAGCAAATTAATAGATTCCTGCTCGCGAGCTAATATTAAAAACGTTCAATGGGCCGTAAAATTCTCAAACGGAGATATTCCATCTTTCCAGCAAATTCATAGATTCCTGATCGCGAGCTAATATTAAAAACGTTCAATTTGCCGTAAAATTCTCAAACGGAGAGATTCCATCTTTCCAGCAAATTCATAGATTCCTGATCGCGAGCTAATATTAAAAACGTTCAATATGCCATAAAATTCTCAAACGGAGAGATTCCATCTTTCCAGCAAATTCATAGATTCCTGATCGCGAGCTAATATTAAAAACGGTCAATGCGCCGTAAAATTCTCAAACGGAGAGATTCCATCTTTCCAGCAAATTCGTAGATTCCTGATCGCGAGCTAATATTAAAAACGTTCAATGGGCCGTAAAATTCTCAAACGGAGAGATTCCATCTTTCCAGCAAATTCGTATATTCCTGATCGCGAGCTAATATTAAAAACGTTCAATGGGCCGTAAAATTCTCAAACGGAGAGATTCCATCTTTCCAGCAAATTCTTATATTCCTGATCGCGAGCTAATATTAAAAACGTTCAATGGGCCGTAAAATTCTCAAACGAAGAGATTCCATCTTTCCAGCAAATTCATAGATTCCTGATCGCGAGCTAATATTAAAAACGTTCAATTTGCCGTAAAATTCTCAAACGGAGAGATTCCATCTTTCCAGCAAATTCATAGATTCCTGATCGCGAGCTAATATTAAAAACGTTCAATATGCCATAAAATTCTCAAACGGAGAGATTCCATCTTTCCAGCAAATTCATAGATTCCTGATCGCGAGCTAATATTAAAAACGGTCAATGCGCCGTAAAATTCTCAAACGGAGAGATTCCATCTTTCCAGCAAATTCGTAGATTCCTGATCGCGAGCTAATATTAAAAACGTTCAATGGGCCGTAAAATTCTCAAACGGAGAGATTCCATCTTTCCAGCAAATTCGTATATTCCTGATCGCGAGCTAATATTAAAAACGTTCAATGGGCCGTAAAATTCTCAAACGGAGAGATTCCATCTTTCCAGCAAATTCTTATATTCCTGATCGCGAGCTAATATTAAAAACGTTCAATGGGCCGTAAAATTCTCAAACGAAGAGATTCCATCTTTCCAGCAAATTCATAGATTCCTGATCGCGAGCTAATATTAAAAACGTTCAATGGGCCGTAAAATTCTCAAACGGAGAGATTCCATCTTTCCAGCAAATTCATAGATTGCTGATCGCGAGCTATTATTAAAAACGTTCAATGTGCCGTAAAATTCTCAAACGGAGAGATTCCATCTTTCCAGCAAATTAATAGATTCCTGATCGCGAGCTAATATTAAAAACGTTCAATGGGCCGTAAAATTCTCAAACGGAGAGATTCCATCTTTCCAGCAAATTCGTAGATTCCTGATCGCGAGCTAATATTAAAAACGTTCAATGGGCCGTAAAATTCTCAAACGGAGAGATTCCATCTTTCCAGCAAATTCATAGATTCCTGATCGCGAGCTAATATTAAAAACGTTCAATTTGCCGTAAAATTCTCAAACGGAGAGATTCCATCTTTCCAGCAAATTCATAGATTCCTGATCGCGAGCTAATATTAAAAACGTTCAATGGGCCGTAAAATTCTCAAACGGAGAGATTCCATCTTTCCAGCACATTCATAGATTCCTGATCGCGAGCTATTATTAAAAACGTTCAATGTGCCGTAAAATTCTCAAACGGAGAGATTCCATCTTTCCAGCAAATTAATAGATTCCTGATCGCGAGCTAATATTAAAAACGTTCAATGGGCCGTAAAATTCTCAAACGGACAGATTCCATCTTTCCAGCAAATTCGTATATTCCTGATCGCGAGCTAATATTAAAAACGTTCAATGCGCCGTAAAATTCTCAAACGGAGAGATTCCATCTTTCCAGCAAATTAATAGATTCCTGCTCGCGAGCTAATATTAAAAACGTTCAATGTGCCGTAAAATTCTCAAACGGAGAGATTCCATCTTTCCAGCAAATTCATAGATTCCTGACCGGGAGCTAATATTAAAAACGTTCAATGGGCCGTAAAATTCTCAAACGGAGAGATTCCATCTTTCCAGCAAATTCATAGATTCCTGATCGCGAGCTAATTTTAAAAACGTTCAATGGGCCGTAAAATTCTCAAACGGAGAGATTCCATCTTTCCAGCAAATTCATAGATTCCTGATCGCGAGCTAATATTAAAAACGTTCAATGTGCCGTAAAATTCTCAAACGGAGAGATTCCATCTTTCCAGCAAATTCATAGATTCCTGATCGCGAGCTAATATTAAAAACGTTCAATGGGCCGTAAAATTCTCAAACGGAGAGATTCCATCTTTCCAGCAAATTCGTATATTCCTGATCGCGAGCTAATATTAAAAACGTTCAATGTGCCGTAAAATTCTCAAACGGAGAGATTCCATCTTTTCAGCAAATTCTTAGATTCCTGATCGCGAGCTAATATTAAAAACGTTCAATGTGCCGTAAAATTCTCAAACGGAGAGATTCCATCTTTCCAGCAAATTCATAGATTCCTGACCGGGAGCTAATATTAAAAACGTTCAATGGGCCGTAAAATTCTCAAACGGAGAGATTCCATCTTTCCAGCAAATTCATAGATTCCTGCTCGCGAGCTAATATTAAAAACGTTCAATGTGCCGTAAAATTCTCAAACGGAGAGATTCCATCTTTCCAGCAAATTCATAGATTCCTGACCGGGAGCTAATATTAAAAACGTTCAATGGGCCGTAAAATTCTCAAACGGAGAGATTCCATCTTTCCAGCAAATTCATAGATTCCTGATCGCTAGCTAATATTAAAAACGTTCAATGGGCCGTAAAATTCTCAAACGGAGAGATTCCATCTTTCCAGCAAATTCATAGATTCCTGATCGCGAGCTAATATTAAAAACGTTCAATGTGCCGTAAAATTCTCAAACGGAGAGATTCCATCTTTCCAGCAAATTCCTAGATTCCTGACCGGGAGCTAATATTAAAAACGTTCAATGGGCCGTAAAATTCTCAAACGGAGAGATTCCATCTTTCCAGCAAATTCATAGATTCCTGCTCGCGAGCTAATATTAAAAACGTTCAATGTGCCGTAAAATTCTCAAACGGAGAGATTCCATCTTTCCAGCAAATTCATAGATTCCTGATCGCGAGCTAATATTAAAAACGTTCAATGTGCCGTAAAATTCTCAAACGGAGAGATTCCATCTTTCCAGCAAATTAGTAGATTCCTGATCGCGAGCTAATATTAAAAACGTTCAATGGGCCGTAAAATTCTCAAACGGAGAGATTCCATCTTTCCAGCAAATTAATAGATTCCTGATCGCGAGCTAATATTAAAAACGTTCAATGGGCCGTAAAATTCTCAAACGGAGAGATTCCATCTTTCCAGCAAATTCGTAGATTCCTGATCGCGAGCTAATATTAAAAACGTTCAATGTGCCGTAAAATTCTCAAACGGAGAGATTCCATCTTTCCAGCAAATTCATAGATTCCTGATCGCGAGCTAATATTAAAAACGTTCAATTTGCCGTACAATTCTCAAACGGAGAGATTCCATCTTTCCAGCAAATTCGTATATTCCTGATCGCGAGCTAATATTAAAAACGTTCAATGTGCCGTAAAATTCTCAAACGGAGAGATTCCATCTTTCCAGCAAATTCATAGATTCCTGACCGGGAGCTAATATTAAAAACGTTCAATGGGCCGTAAAATTCTCAAACGGAGAGATTCCATCTTTCCAGCAAATTCATAGATTCCTGCTCGCGAGCTAATATTAAAAACGTTCAATGTGCCGTAAAATTCTCAAACGGAGAGATTCCATCTTTCCAGCAAATTCATAGATTCCTGACCGGGAGCTAATATTAAAAACGTTCAATGGGCCGTAAAATTCTCAAACGGAGAGATTCCATCTTTCCAGCAAATTCATAGATTCCTGATCGCTAGCTAATATTAAAAACGTTCAATGGGCCGTAAAATTCTCAAACGGAGAGATTCCATCTTTCCAGCAAATTCGTAGATTCCTGATCGCGAGCTAATATTAAAAACGTTCAATGCGCCGTAAAATTCTCAAACGGAGAGATTCCATCTTTCCAGCAAATTCATAGATTCCTGATCGCGAGCTAATATTAAAAACGTTCAATTTGCCGTAAAATTCTCAAACGGAGAGATTCCATCTTTCCAGCAAATTCATAGATTCCTGATCGCGAGCTAATATTAAAAACGTTCAATGGGCCGTAAAATTCTCAAACGGAGAGATTCCATCTTTCCAGCAAATTCATAGATTCCTGATCGCGAGCTATTATTAAAAACGTTCAATGTGCCGTAAAATTCTCAAACGGAGAGATTCCATCTTTCCAGCAAATTAATAGATTCCTGATCGCGAGCTAATATTAAAAACGTTCAATGGGCCGTAAAATTCTCAAACGGAGAGATTCCATCTTTCCAGCAAATTCGTATATTCCTGATCGCGAGCTAATATTAAAAACGTTCAATGCGCCGTAAAATTCTCAAACGGAGAGATTCCATCTTTCCAGCAAATTAATAGATTCCTGCTCGCGAGCTAATATTAAAAACGTTCAATGTGCCGTAAAATTCTCAAACGGAGAGATTCCATCTTTCCAGCAAATTCATAGATTCCTGACCGGGAGCTAATATTAAAAACGTTCAATGGGCCGTAAAATTCTCAAACGGAGAGATTCCATCTTTCCAGCAAATTCATAGATTCCTGATCGCGAGCTAATTTTAAAAACGTTCAATGGGCCGTAAAATTCTCAAACGGAGAGATTCCATCTTTCCAGCAAATTCATAGATTCCTGATCGCGAGCTAATATTAAAAACGTTCAATGTGCCGTAAAATTCTCAAACGGAGAGATTCCATCTTTCCAGCAAATTCATAGATTCCTGATCGCGAGCTAATATTAAAAACGTTCAATGGGCCGTAAAATTCTCAAACGGAGAGATTCCATCTTTCCAGCAAATTCGTATATTCCTGATCGCGAGCTAATATTAAAAACGTTCAATGTGCCGTAAAATTCTCAAACGGAGAGATTCCATCTTTCCAGCAAATTCTTAGATTCCTGATCGCGAGCTAATATTAAAAACGTTCAATGTGCCGTAAAATTCTCAAACGGAGAGATTCCATCTTTCCAGCAAATTCATAGATTCCTGACCGGGAGCTAATATTAAAAACGTTCAATGGGCCGTAAAATTCTCAAACGGAGAGATTCCATCTTTCCAGCAAATTCATAGATTCCTGCTCGCGAGCTAATATTAAAAACGTTCAATGTGCCGTAAAATTCTCAAACGGAGAGATTCCATCTTTCCAGCAAATTCATAGATTCCTGACCGGGAGCTAATATTAAAAACGTTCAATGGGCCGTAAAATTCTCAAACGGAGAGATTCCATCTTTCCAGCAAATTCATAGATTCCTGATCGCTAGCTAATATTAAAAACGTTCAATTTGCCGTACAATTCTCAAACGGAGAGATTCCATCTTTCCAGCAAATTCATAGATTCCTGATCGCGAGCTAATATTAAAAACGTTCAATGTGCCGTACAATTCTCAAACGGAGAGATTCCATCTTTCCAGCAAATTCCTAGATTCCTGACCGGGAGCTAATATTAAAAACGTTCAATGGGTTGTAAAATTCTCAAACGGAGAGATTCCATCTTTCCAGCAAATTCATAGATTCCTGATCGCTAGCTAATATTAAAAACGTTCAATGGGCCGTAAAATTCTCAAACGGAGAGATTCCATCTTTCCAGCAAATTCATCGTTTCCTGATCGCGAGCTAATATTAAAAACGTTCAATGTGCCGTAAAATTCTCAAACGGAGAGATTCCATCTTTCCAGCAAATTCATAGATTCCTGATCGCGAGCTAATATTAAAAACGTTCAATGGGCCGTAAAATTCTCAAACGGAGAGATTCCATCTTTCCAGCAAATTCGTATATTCCTGATCGCGAGCTAATATTAAAAACGTTCAATGTGCCGTAAAATTCTCAAACGGAGAGATTCCATCTTTCCAGCAAATTCATAGATTCCTGATCGCGAGCTAATATTAAAAACGTTCAATGTGCCGTAAAATTCTCAAACGGAGAGATTCCATCTTTCCAACAAATTCCTAGATTCCTGACCGGGAGCTAATATTAAAAACGTTCAATGGGCCGTAAAATTCTCAAACGGAGAGATTCCATCTTTCCAGCAAATTCATAGATTCCTGCTCGAGAGCTAATATTAAAAACGTTCAATGTGCCGTAAAATTCTCAAACGGAGAGATTCCATCTTTCCAGCAAATTCATAGATTCCTGATCGCGAGCTAATATTAAAAACGTTCAATGTGCCGTAAAATTCTCAAACGGAGAGATTCCATCTTTCCAGCAAATTAGTAGATTCCTGATCGCGAGCTAATATTAAAAACGTTCAATGGGCCGTAAAATTCTCAAACGGAGAGATTCCATCTTTCCAGCAAATTAGTAGATTCCTGATCGCGAGCTAATATTAAAAACGTTCAATGGGCCGTAAAATTCTCAAACGGAGAGATTCCATCTTT
The DNA here is from genome assembly GCA_030867875.1 of Actinernus sp. WN-2022. Taxonomy (NCBI): domain Eukaryota; kingdom Metazoa; phylum Cnidaria; class Anthozoa; order Actiniaria; family Actinernidae; genus Actinernus; species Actinernus sp. WN-2022. Next base: position 44,149 of record JAOWCC010000873.1, on the reverse strand, counting down.
CCAGCAAATTCATAGTTTCCTGATCGCGAGCTAATATTAAAAACGTTCAATGTGCCGTAAAATTCTCAAACGGAGAGATTCCATCTTTCCAGCAAATTCATAGATTCCTGATCGCGAGCTAATATTAAAAACGTTCAATGGGCCGTAAAATTCTCAAACGGAGAGATTCCATCTTTCCAGCAAATTCATAGATTCCTGATCGCGAGCTAATATTAAAAACGTTCAATGGGCCGTAAAATTCTCAAACGGAGAGATTCCATCTTTCCAGCAAATTCATAGATTCCTGCTCGCGAGCTAATATTAAAAACGTTCAATGTGCCGTAAAATTCTCAAACGGAGAGATTCCATCTTTCCAGCAAATTCATAGATTCCTGATCGCGAGCTAATATTAAAAACGTTCAATGTGCCGTAAAATTCTCAAACGGAGAGATTCCATCTTTCCAGCAAATTAGTAGATTCCTGATCGCGAGCTAATATTAAAAACGTTCAATGGGCCGTAAAATTCTCAAACGGAGAGATTCCATCTTTCCAGCAAATTAGTAGATTCCTGATCGCGAGCTAATATTAAAAACGTTCAATGGGCCGTAAAATTCTCAAACGGAGAGATTCCATCTTTCCAGCAAATTCATAGATTCCTGATCGAGAGCTAATATTAAAAACGTTCAATGTGCCGTAAAATTCTCAAACGGAGAGATTCCATCTTTCCAGCAAATTCATAGATTCCTGATCGCGAGCTAATATTAAAAACGTTCAATGTGCCGTAAAATTCTCAAACGGAGAGATTCCATCTTTCCAGCAAATTCATAGATTCCTGACCGCGAGCTAATATTAAAAACGTTCAATGGGCCGTAAAATTCTCAAACGGAGAGATTCCATCTTTCCAGCAAATTCATAGATTCCTGATCGCGAGCTAATATTAAAAACGTTCAATTTGCCGTACAATTCTCAAACGGAGAGATTCCATCTTTCCAGCAAATTCATAGATTCCTGATCGCGAGCTAATATTAAAAACGTTCAATGTGCCGTAAAATTCTCAAACGGAGAGATTCCATCTTTCCAGCAAATTCATAGATTCCTGACCGGGAGCTAATATTAAAAACGTTCAATGGGTTGTAAAATTCTCAAACGGAGAGATTCCATCTTTCCAGCAAATTCATAGATTCCTGATCGCTAGCTAATATTAAAAACGTTCAATGGGCCGTAAAATTCTCAAACGGAGAGATTCCATCTTTCCAGCAAATTCATCGTTTCCTGATCGCGAGCTAATATTAAAAACGTTCAATGTGCCGTAAAATTCTCAAACGGAGAGATTCCATCTTTCCAGCAAATTCATAGATTCCTGATCGCGAGCTAATATTAAAAACGTTCAATGGGCCGTAAAATTCTCAAACGGAGAGATTCCATCTTTCCAGCAAATTCGTATATTCCTGATCGCGAGCTAATATTAAAAACGTTCAATGTGCCGTAAAATTCTCAAACGGAGAGATTCCATCTTTCCAGCAAATTCATAGATTCCTGATCGCGAGCTAATATTAAAAACGTTCAATGTGCCGTAAAATTCTCAAACGGAGAGATTCCATCTTTCCAACAAATTCCTAGATTCCTGACCGGGAGCTAATATTAAAAACGTTCAATGGGCCGTAAAATTCTCAAACGGAGAGATTCCATCTTTCCAGCAAATTCATAGATTCCTGCTCGCGAGCTAATATTAAAAACGTTCAATGTGCCGTAAAATTCTCAAACGGAGAGATTCCATCTTTCCAGCAAATTCATAGTTTCCTGATCGCGAGCTAATATTAAAAACGTTCAATGTGCCGTAAAATTCTCAAACGGAGAGATTCCATCTTTCCAGCAAATTCATAGATTCCTGATCGCGAGCTAATATTAAAAACGTTCAATGGGCCGTAAAATTCTCAAACGGAGAGATTCCATCTTTCCAGCAAATTCATAGATTCCTGATCGCGAGCTAATATTAAAAACGTTCAATGGGCCGTAAAATTCTCAAACGGAGAGATTCCATCTTTCCAGCAAATTCATAGATTCCTGCTCGCGAGCTAATATTAAAAACGTTCAATGTGCCGTAAAATTCTCAAACGGAGAGATTCCATCTTTCCAGCAAATTCATAGATTCCTGATCGCGAGCTAATATTAAAAACGTTCAATGTGCCGTAAAATTCTCAAACGGAGAGATTCCATCTTTCCAGCAAATTAGTAGATTCCTGATCGCGAGCTAATATTAAAAACGTTCAATGGGCCGTAAAATTCTCAAACGGAGAGATTCCATCTTTCCAGCAAATTAGTAGATTCCTGATCGCGAGCTAATATTAAAAACGTTCAATGGGCCGTAAAATTCTCAAACGGAGAGATTCCATCTTTCCAGCAAATTCATAGATTCCTGATCGAGAGCTAATATTAAAAACGTTCAATGTGCCGTAAAATTCTCAAACGGAGAGATTCCATCTTTCCAGCAAATTCATAGATTCCTGATCGCGAGCTAATATTAAAAACGTTCAATGTGCCGTAAAATTCTCAAACGGAGAGATTCCATCTTTCCAGCAAATTCATAGATTCCTGACCGCGAGCTAATATTAAAAACGTTCAATGTGCCGTAAAATTCTCAAACGGAGAGATTCCATCTTTCCAGCAAATTCATAGATTCTTGATCGCGAGCTATTATTAAAAACGTTCAATGTGCCGTAAAATTCTCAAACGGAGAGATTACATCTTTCCAGCAAATTAATAGATTCCTGATCGCGAGCTAATATTAAAAACGTTCAATGTGCCGTAAAATTCTCAAACGGAGAGATTCCATCTTTCCAGCAAATTAATAGATTCCTGCTCGCGAGCTAATATTAAAAACGTTCAATGTGCCGTAAAATTCTCAAACGGAGAGATTCCATCTTTCCAGCAAATTCATAGATTCCTGATCGCGAGCTAATATTAAAAACGTTCAATGGGCCGTAAAATTCTCAAACGGAGAGATTCCATCTTTCCAGCAAATTCATAGATTCCTGATCGCGAGCTAATATTAAAAACGTTCAATGGGCCGTAAAATTCTCAAACGGAGAGATTCCATCTTTCCAGCCAATTAGTAGATTCCTGATCGCGAGCTAATATTAAAAACGTTCAATGGGCCGTAAAATTCTCAACCGGAGAGATTCCATCTTTCCAGCCAATTAATAGATTCCTGATCGCGAGCTAATATTAAAAACGTTCAATGTGCCGTAAAATTCTCAAACGGAGAGATTCCATCTTTCCAGCAAATTAGTAGATTCCTGATCGCGAGCTAATATTAAAAACGTTCAATGTGCCGTAAAATTCTCAAACGGAGAGATTCCATCTTTCCAGCAAATTAGTAGATTCCTGATCGCGAGCTAATATTAAAAACGTTCAATGTGCCGTAAAATTCTCAAACGGAGAGACTCCATCTTTCCAGCAAATTCATAGATTCCTGACCGCGAGCTAATATTAAAAACGTTCAATGGGCCGTAAAATTCTCAAACGGAGAGATTCCATCTTTCCAGCAAATTCATAGATTCCTGATCGCGAGCTAATATTAAAAACGTTCAATGGGCCGTAAAATTCTCAAACGGAGAGATTCCATCTTTCCAGCAAATTCATAGATTCCTGATCGCGAGCTATTATTAAAAACGTTCAATGTGCCGTAAAATTCTCAAACGGAGAGATTCCATCTTTCCAGCAAATTAATAGATTCCTGATCGCGAGCTAATATTAAAAACGTTCAATGGGCCGTAAAATTGTCAAACGGAGAGATTCCATCTTTCCAACAAATTCATAGATTCCTGATCGCGAGCTAATATTAAAAACGTTCAATGGGCCGTAAAATTCTCAAACGGAGAAATTCCATCTTTCCAGCAAATTCATAGATTCCTGATCGAGAGCTAATATTAAAAACGTTCAATGTGCCGTAAAATTCTCAAACGGAGAGATTCCATCTTTCCAGCAAATTCATAGATTCCTGATCGCGAGCTAATATTAAAAACGTTCAATGTGCCGTAAAATTCTCAAACGGAGAGATTCCATCTTTCCAGCAAATTCATAGATTCCTGATCGCGAGCTAATATTAAAAACGTTCAATGGGCCGTAAAATTCTCAAACGGAGAGATTCCATCTTTCCAGCAAATTCATAGATTCCTGATCGCGAGCTATTATTAAAAACGTTCAATGTGCCGTAAAATTCTCAAACGGAGAGATTCCATCTTTCCAGCAAATTAATAGATTCCTGATCGCGAGCTAATATTAAAAACGTTCAATGGGCCGTAAAATTGTCAAACGGAGAGATTCCATCTTTCCAACAAATTCATAGATTCCTGATCGCGAGCTAATATTAAAAACGTTCAATGGGCCGTAAAATTCTCAAACGGAGAAATTCCATCTTTCCAGCAAATTCATAGATTCCTGATCGAGAGCTAATATTAAAAACGTTCAATGTGCCGTAAAATTCTCAAACGGAGAGATTCCATCTTTCCAGCAAATTCATAGAAGCCTGATCGCGAGCTAATATTAAAAACGTTCAATGTGCCGTGAAATTCTCAAACGGAGAGATTCCATCTTTCCAGCAAATTCATAGATTCCTGACCGCGAGCTAATATTAAAAACGTTCAATGTGCCGTAAAATTCTCAAACGGAGAGATTCCATCTTTCCAGCAAATTCATAGATTCTTGATCGCGAGCTATTATTAAAAACGTTCAATGTGCCGTAAAATTCTCAAACGGAGAGATTACATCTTTCCAGCAAATTAATAGATTCCTGATCGCGAGCTAATATTAAAAACGTTCAATGTGCCGTAAAATTCTCAAACGGAGAGATTCCATCTTTCCAGCAAATTAATAGATTCCTGCTCGCGAGCTAATATTAAAAACGTTCAATGTGCCGTAAAATTCTCAAACGGAGAGATTCCATCTTTCCAGCAAATTAATAGATTCCTGCTCGCGAGCTAATATTAAAAACGTTCAATGGGCCGTAAAATTCTCAAACGGAGAGATTCCATCTTTCCAGCAAATTCATAGATTCCTGATCGCGACCTAATATTAAAAACGTTCAATGTGCCGTAAAATTCTCAAACTGAGAGATTCCATCTTTCCAGCAAATTCGTAGATTCGTGATCGCGAGCTAATATTAAAAACGTTCAATGGGCCGTAAAATTCTCAAACGGAGAGATTCCATCTTTCCAGCAAATTCGTATATTCCTGATCGCGAGCTAATATTAAAAACGTTCAATGGGCCGTAAAATTCTCAAACGGAGAGATTCCATCTTTCCAGCAAATTCGTAGATTCCTGATCGCGAGCTAATATTAAAAACGTTCAATGGGCCGTAAAATTCTCAAACGGAGAGATTCCATCTTTCCAGCAAATTAATAGATTCCTGCTCGCGAGCTAATATTAAAAACGTTCAATGTGCCGTAAAATTCTCAAACGGAGATATTCCATCTTTCCAGCAAATTAATAGATTCCTGCTCGCGAGCTAATATTAAAAACGTTCAATGTGCCGTAAAATTCTCAAACGGAGATATTCCATCTTTCCAGCAAATTCATAGATTCCTGCTCGCGAGCTAATATTAAAAACGTTCAATGGGCCGTAAAATTCTCAAACGGAGAGATTCCATCTTTCCAGCAAATTCATAGATTCCTGATCGCGACCTAATATTAAAAACGTTCAATGTGCCGTAAAATTCTCAAACTGAGAGATTCCATCTTTCCAGCAAATTCGTAGATTCGTGATCGCGAGCTAATATTAAAAACGTTCAATGGGCCGTAAAATTCTCAAACGGAGAGATTCCATCTTTCCAGCAAATTCGTATATTCCTGATCGCGAGCTAATATTAAAAACGTTCAATGGGCCGTAAAATTCTCAAACGGAGAGATTCCATCTTTCCAGCAAATTCGTAGATTCCTGATCGCGAGCTAATATTAAAAACGTTCAATGGGCCGTAAAATTCTCAAACGGAGAGATTCCATCTTTCCAGCAAATTAATAGATTCCTGCTCGCGAGCTAATATTAAAAACGTTCAATGTGCCGTAAAATTCTCAAACGGAGATATTCCATCTTTCCAGCAAATTAATAGATTCCTGCTCGCGAGCTAATATTAAAAACGTTCAATGTGCCGTAAAATTCTCAAACGGAGATATTCCATCTTTCCAGCAAATTCATAGATTCCTGCTCGCGAGCTAATATTAAAAACGTTCAATGGGCCGTAAAATTCTCAAACGGAGAGATTCCATCTTTCCAGCAAATTCATAGATTCCTGATCGCGAGCTAATATTAAAAACGTTCAATCTGCCGTAAAATTCTCAAACGGAGAGATTCCATCTTTCCAGCAAATTCATAGATTCCTGATCGCGAGCTATTATTAAAAACGTTCAATGTGCCGTAAAATTCTCAAACGGAGATATTCCATCTTTCCAGCAAATTCATAGATTCCTGCTCGCGAGCTAATATTAAAAACGTTCAATGGGCCGTAAAATTCTCAAACGGAGAGATTCCATCTTTCCAGCAAATTCATAGATTCCTGATCGCGAGCTAATATTAAAAACGTTCAATGTGCCGTAAAATTCTCAAACGGAGAGATTCCATCTTTCCAGCAAATTCATAGATTCCTGATCGCGAGCTATTATTAAAAACGTTCAATGTGCCGTAAAATTCTCAAACGGAGAGATTCCATCTTTCCAGCAAATTAGTAGATTCCTGATCGCGAGCTAATATTAAAAACGTTCAATGTGCCGTAAAATTCTCAAACGGAGAGATTCCATCTTTCCAGCAAATTAATAGATTCCTGATCGCGAGCTAATATTAAAAACGTTCAATGGGCCGTAAAATTCTCAAACGGAGAGATTCCATCTTTCCAGCCAATTAGTAGATTCCTGATCGCGAGCTAATATTAAAAACGTTCAATGGGCCATAAAATTTTCAAACGGAGAGATTCCATCTTTCCAGCAAATTCATAGATTCCTGCTCGCGAGCTAATATTAAAAACGTTCAATGTGCCGTAAAATTCTCAAACGGAGAGATTCCATCTTTCCAGCAAATTCATAGATTCCTGATCGCGAGCTAATATTAAAAACGTTCAATGGGCCGTAAAATTCTCAAACGGAGAGATTCCATCTTTCCAGCAAATTGATAGATTCCTGCTCGCGAGCTAATATTAAAAACGTTCAATGGGCCGTAAAATTCTCAAACGGAGAGATTCCATCTTTCCAGCGAATTAGTAGATTCCTGATCGCGAGCTAATATTAAAAACGTTCAATGTGCCGTAAAATTCTCAAACGGAGAGATTCCATCTTTCCAGCAAATTCATAGATTCCTGACCGGGAGCTAATATTAAAAACGTTCAATGGGCCGTAAAATTCTCAAACGGAGAGATTCCATCTTTCCAGCAAATTCGTAGATTCCTGATCGCGAGCTAATATTAAAAACGTTCAATGGGTCGTAAAATTCTCAAACGGAGAGATTCCATCTTTCCAGCAAATTCGTATATTCCTGATCGCGAGCTAATATTAAAAACGTTCAATGGGCCGTAAAATTCTCAAACGGAGAGATTCCATCTTTGCAGCAAATTCGTATATTCCTGATCGCGAGCTAATATTAAAAACGTTCAATGTGCCGTAAAATTCTCAAACGGAGAGATTCCATCTTTCCAGCAAATTAATAGATTCCTGCTCGCGAGCTAATATTAAAAACGTTCAATGTGCCGTAAAATTCTCAAACGGAGAGATTCCATCTTTCCAGCAAATTCATAGATTCCTGATCGCGAGCTAATATTAAAAACGTTCAATGGGCCGTAAAATTCTCAAACGGAGAGATTCCATCTTTCCAGCAAATTTATAGATTCCTGATCGCGAGCTAATATTAAAAACGTTCAATGTGCCGTAAAATTCTCAAACGGAGAGATTCCATCTTTCCAGCAAATTCATAGATTCCTGATCGCGAGCTAATATTAAAAACGTTCAATGGGCCTAAAATTCTCAAACGGAGAGATTCCATCTTTCCAGCAAATTCGTATATTCCTGATCGCGAGCTAATATTAAAAACGTTCAATGGGCCGTAAAATTCTCAAACGGAGAGATTCCATCTTTCCAGCCAATTAGTAGATTCCTGCTCGCGAGCTAATATTAAAAACGTTCAATGGGCCATAAAATTCTCAAACGGAGAGATTCCATCTTTCCAGCAAATTCATAGATTCCTGATCGCGAGCTAATATTAAAAACGTTCAATGTGCCGTAAAATTCTCAAACGGAGAGATTCAATCTTTCCAGCAAATTCGTAGATTCCTGATCGCGAGCTAATATTAAAAAAGTTCAATGGGCCGTAAAATTCTCAAACGGAGAGATTCCATCTTTCCAGCAAATTCATATATTCCTGATCGCGAGCTAATATTAAAAACGTTCAATGGACCGTAAAATTCTCAAACGGAGAGATTCCATCTTTCCAGCAAATTCGTAGATTCCTTATCGCGAGCTAATATTAAAAACGTTCAATGGGCCTAAAATTCTCAAACGGAGAGATTCCATCTTTCCAGCAAATTCGTATATTCCTGATCGCGAGCTAATATTAAAAACGTTCAATGGGCCGTAAAATTCTCAAACGGAGAGATTCCATCTTTCCAGCCAATTAGTAGATTCCTGCTCGCGAGCTAATATTAAAAACGTTCAATGGGCCATAAAATTCTCAAACGGAGAGATTCCATCTTTCCAGCAAATTCATAGATTCCTGATCGCGATCTAATATTAAAAACGTTCAATGGGCCGTAAAATTCTCAAACGAAGAGATTCCATCTTTCCAGCAAATCCTTATATTCCTGATCGCGAGCTAATATTAAAAACGTTCAATGGGCCGTAAAATTCTCAAACGGAGAGATTCCATCTTTCCAGCAAATTCATAGATTCCTTCTCGCGAGCTAATATTAAAAACGTTCAATGTGCCGTAAAATTCTCAAACGGAGAGATTCCATCTTTCCAGCAAATTGATAGATTCCTGCTCGCGAGCTAATATTAAAAACGTTCAATGGGCCGTAAAATTCTCAAACGGAGAGATTCCATCTTTCCAGCGAATTAGTAGATTCCTGATCGCGAGCTAATATTAAAAACGTTCAATGTGCCGTAAAATTCTCAAACGGAGAGATTCCATCTTTCCAGCAAATTCATAGATTCCTGACCGGGAGCTAATATTAAAAACGTTCAATGGGCCGTAAAATTCTCAAACGGAGAGATTCCATCTTTCCAGCAAATTCGTAGATTCCTGATCGCGAGCTAATATTAAAAACGTTCAATGTGCCGTAAAATTCTCAAACGGAGAGATTCTATCTTTCCAGCAAATTCATAGATTCCTGATCGCGAGCTATTATTAAAAACGTTCAATGTGCCGTAAAATTCAAAAACGGAGAGATTCCATCTTTCCAGCAAATTAGTAGATTCCTGATCGCGAGCTAATATTAAAAACGTTCAATGGGCCGTAAAATTCTCAAACGGAGAGATTCCATCTTTCCAGCAAATTCATAGATTCCTGACCGGGAGCTAATATTAAAAACGTTCAATGGGCCGTAAAATTCTCAAACGGAGAGATTCCATCTTTCCAGCAAATTCATAGATTCCTGACCGGGAGCTAATATTAAAAACGTTCAATGGGCCGTAAAATTCTCAAACGGAGAGATTCCATCTTTCCAGCAAATTCATATATTCCTGATCGCGAGCTAATATTAAAAACGTTCAATGGGCCGTAAAATTCTCAAACGGAGAGATTCCATCTTTCCAGCAAATTCGTAGATTCCTGATCGCGAGCTAATATTAAAAACGTTCAATGGGCCGTAAAATTCTCAAACGGAGAGATTCCATCTTTCCAACAAATTCGTATATTCCTGATCGCGAGCTAATATTAAAAACGTTCAATGGGCCGTAAAATTCCCAAACGGAGAGATTCCATCTTTCCAGCAAATTCGTAGATTCCTGATCGCGAGCTAATATTAAAAACGTTCAATGTGCCGTAACATTCTCAAACGGAGAGATTCTATCTTTCCAGCAAATTCATAGATTCCTGATCGCGAGCTATTATTAAAAACGTTCAATGTGCCGTAAAATTCAAAAACGGAGAGATTCCATCTTTCCAGCAAATTAGTAGATTCCTGATCGCGAGCTAATATTAAAAACGTTCAATGGGCCGTAAAATTCTCAAACGGAGAGATTCCATCTTTCCAGCAAATTCATAGATTCCTGACCGGGAGCTAATATTAAAAACGTTCAATGGGCCGTAAAATTCTCAAACGGAGAGATTCCATCTTTCCAGCAAATTCATAGATTCCTGACCGGGAGCTAATATTAAAAACGTTCAATGGGCCGTAAAATTCTCAAACGGAGAGATTCCATCTTTCCAGCCAATTAGTAGATTCCTGATCGCGAGCTAATATTAAAAACGTTCAATGGGCCGTAAAATTCTCAAACGGAGAGATTCCATCTTTCCAGCCAATTAATAGATTCCTGATCGCGAGCTAATATTAAAAACGTTCAATGGGCCGTAAAATTCTCAAACGAAGAGATTCCATCTTTCCAGCAAATTAATAGATTCCTCCTCGCGAGCTAATATTAAAAACGTTCAATGGGCCGTAAAATTCTCAAACGGAGAGATTCCATCTTTCCAGCAAATTCGTATATTCCTGCTCGCGAGCTAATATTAAAAACGTTGAATGGGCCGTAAAATTCTCAAACGGAGAGATTCCATCTTTCCAGCAAATTCATAGATTCCTGATCGCGAGCTAATATTAAAAACGTTCAATGTGCCGTAAAATTCTCAAACGGAGAGATTCCATCTTTCCAGCAAATTCATAAATTCCTGATCGCGAGCTATTATTAAAAACGTTCAATGTGCCGTAAAATTCTCAAACGAAGAGATTCCATCTTTCCAGCAAATTAGTAGATTCCTGATCGCGAGCTAATATTAAAAACGTTCAATGTGCCGTAAAATTCTCAAACGGAGAGATTCCATCTTTCCAGCAAATAAATAGATTCCTGATCGCGAGCTAATATTAAAAACGTTCAATGGGCCGTAAAATTCTCAAACGGAGAGATTCCATCTTTCCAGCCAATTAGTAGATTCCTGATCGCGAGCTAATATTAACAACGTTCAATGGGCCGTAAAATTCTCAAACGGAGAGATTCCATCTTTCCAGCCAATTCGTAGATTCCTGATCGCGAGCTAATATTAAAAACGTTCAATGTGCCGTAAAATTCTCAAACGGAGAGATTCCATCTTTCCAGCAAATAAATAGATTCCTGATCGCGAGCTAATATTAAAAACGTTCAATGGGCCGTAAAATTCTCAAACGGAGAGATTCCATCTTTCCAGCCAATTAGTAGATTCCTGATCGCGAGCTAATATTAACAACGTTCAATGGGCCGTAAAATTCTCAAACGGAGAGATTCCATCTTTCCAGCCAATTCGTAGATTCCTGATCGCGAGCTAATATTAAAAACGTTCAATGGGCCGTAAAATTTTTAAACGGAGAGATTCCATCTTTCCAGCAAATTCGTATATTCCTGATCGCGAGCTAATATTAAAAACGTTCAATGTGCCGTAAAATTCAAAAACGGAGAGATTCCATCTTTCCAGCAAATTAGTAGATTCCTGATCGCGAGCTAATATTGAAAACGTTCAATGGGCCGTAAAATTCTCAAACGGAGAGATTCCATCTTTCCAGCAAATTCATAGATTCCTGATCGCGAGCTAATATTAAAAACGTTCAATGGGCCGTAAAATTCTCAAACGGAGAGATTCCATCTTTCCAACAAATTCGTATATTCCTGATCGCGAGCTAATATTAAAAACGTTCAATGGGCCGTAAAATTCTCAAACGGAGAGATTCCATCTTTCCAGCAAATTCGTATATTCCTGATCGCGAGCTAATATTAAAAACGTTCAATGGGCCGTAAAATTCTCAAACGGAGAGATTCCATCTTTCCAGCAAATTAATAGATTCCTGCTCGCGAGCTAATATTAAAAACGTTCAATGTGCCGTAAAATTCTCAAACGGAGATATTCCATCTTTCCAGCAAATTCATAGATTCCTGCTCGCGAGCTAATATTAAAAACGTTGAATGGGCCGTAAAATTCTCAAACGGAGAGATTCCATCTTTCCAGCAAATTCATAGATTCCTGATCGCGAGCTAATATTAAAAACGTTCAATGTGCCGTAAAATTCTCAAACGGAGAGATTCCATCTTTCCAGCAAATTCATAGATTCCTGATCGCGAGCTATTATTGAAAACGTTCAATGTGCCGTAAAATTCTCAAACGAAGAGATTCCATCTTTCCAGCAAATTAGTAGATTCCTGATCGCGAGCTAATATTAAAAACGTTCAATGTGCCGTAAAATTCTCAAACGGAGAGATTCCATCTTTCCAGCAAATAAATAGATTCCTGATCGCGAGCTAATATTAAAAACGTTCAATGGGCCGTAAAATTCTCAAACGGAGAGATTCCATCTTTCCAGCAAATTCGTATATTCCTGATCGCGAGCTAATATTAAAAACGTTCAATGGGCCGTAAAATTCTCAAACGGAGAGATTCCATCTTTCCAGCAAATTCGTAGATTCCTGATCGCGAGCTAATATTAAAAACGTTCAATGGGCCGTAAAATTCTCAAACGGAGAGATTCCATCTTTCCAACAAATTCGTATATTCCTGATCGCGAGCTAATATTAAAAACGTTCAATGGGCCGTAAAATTCTCAAACGGAGAGATTCCATCTTTCCAGCAAATTCGTATATTCCTGATCGCGAGCTAATATTAAAAACGTTCAATGGGCCGTAAAATTCTCAAACGGAGAGATTCCATCTTTCCAGCAAATTAATAGATTCCTCCTCGCGAGCTAATATTGAAAACGTTCAATGTGCCGTAAAATTCTCAAACGGAGATATTCCATCTTTCCAGCAAATTCATAGATTCCTGCTCGCGAGCTAATATTAAAAACGTTGAATGGGCCGTAAAATTCACAAACGGAGAGATTCCATCTTTCCAGCAAATTCATAGATTCCTGATCGCGAGCTAATATTAAAAACGTTCAATGTGCCGTAAAATTCTCAAACGGAGAGATTCCATCTTTCCAGCAAATTCATAAATTCCTGATCGCGAGCTATTATTAAAAACGTTCAATGTGCCGTAAAATTCTCAAACGAAGAGATTCCATCTTTCCAGCAAATTAGTAGATTCCTGATCGCGAGCTAATATTAAAAACGTTCAATGTGCCGTAAAATTCTCAAACGGAGAGATTCCATCTTTCCAGCAAATAAATAGATTCCTGATCGCGAGCTAATATTAAAAACGTTCAATGGGCCGTAAAATTCTCAAACGGAGAGATTCCATCTTTCCAGCCAATTAGTAGATTCCTGATCGCGAGCTAATATTAACAACGTTCAATGGGCCGTAAAATTCTCAAACGGAGAGATTCCATCTTTCCAGCCAATTCGTAGATTCCTGATCGCGAGCTAATATTAAAAACGTTCAATGGGCCGTAAAATTTTTAAACGGAGAGATTCCATCTTTCCAGCAAATTCGTATATTCCTGATCGCGAGCTAATATTAAAAACGTTCAATGTGCCGTAAAATTCAAAAACGGAGAGATTCCATCTTTCCAGCAAATTAGTAGATTCCTGATCGCGAGCTAATATTGAAAACGTTCAATGGGCCGTAAAATTCTCAAACGGAGACATTCCATCTTTCCAGCAAATTCATAGATTCCTGATCGCGAGCTAATATTAAAAACGTTCAATGGGCCGTAAAATTCTCAAACGGAGAGATTCCATCTTTCCAGCAAATTCATAGATTCCTGACCGGGAGCTAATATTAAAAACGTTCAATGGGCCCTAAAATTCTCAAACGGAGAGATTCCATCTTTCCAGCAAATTCATAGATTCCTGACCGCGAGCTAATATTAAAAACGTTCAATGGGCCGTCAAATTCTCAAACGGAGAGATTCCATCTTTCCAGCCAATTAATAGATTCCTGATCGCGAGCTAATATTAAAAACGTTCAATGGGCCGTAAAATTCTCAAACGGACAGATTCCATCTTTCCAGCCAATTAATAGATTCCTGATCGCGAGCTAATATTAAAAACGTTCAATGTGCCGTAAAATTCTCAAACGGAGAGATTCCATCTTTCCAGCAAATTAGTAGATTCCTGATCGCGAGCTAATATTAAAAACGTCCAATGGGCCGTAAAATTCTCAAACGGAGAGATTCCATCTTTCCAGCAAATTGATAGATTCCTGATCGCGAGCTATTATTAAAAACGTTCAATGTGCGTAAAATTCTCAAACGGAGAGATTCCATCTTTCCAGCAAATTCATAGATTCCTGATCGCGAGCTAATATTAAAAACGTTCAATGTGCCGTAAAATTCTCAAACGGAGAGATTCCATCTTTCCAGCAAATTCATAGATTCCTGCTCGCGAGCTAATATTAAAAACGTTCAACATGCCGTAAAATTCTAAAACGGAGAGATTCCATCTTTCCAGCAAATTAATAGATTCCTGCTCGCGAGCTAATATTAAAAACGTTCAATGGGCCGTAAAATTCTCAAACGGAGAGATTCCATCTTTCCAGCAAATTCATAGATTCCTGCTCGCGAGCTAATATTAAAAACGTTCAATGTGCCGTAAAATTCTCAAACGGAGAGATTCCATCTTTCCAGCAAATTCATAGATTCCTGATCGCGAGCTAATATTAAAAACGTTCAATGGGCCGTAAAATTCTCAAACGGAGAGATTCCATCTTTCCAGCAAATTCGTAGATTCCTGATCGCGAGCTAATATTAAAAACGTTCAGTGGGCCGTAAAATTCTCAAACGGAGAGATTCCATCTTTCCAGCAAATTCGTATATTCCTGATCGCGAGCTAATATTAAAAACGTTCAATGTGCCGTAAAATTCTCAAACGGAGAGATTCCATCTTTCCAGCAAATTAATAGATTCCTGCTCGCGAGCTAATATTAAAAACGTTCAATGGGCCGTAAAATTCTCAAACGGAGAGATTCCATCTTTCCAGCAAATTCATAGATTCCTGATCGCGAGCTAATATTAAAAACGTTCAATGTGCCGTAAAATTCTCAAACGTAGAGATTCCATCTTTCCAGCAAATCCATAGATTCCTGATCGCGAGCTAATATTAAAAACGTTCAATGTGCCGTAAAATTCTCAAACGGAGAGATTCCATCTTTCCAGCAAATTCATAGATTCCTGATCGCGAGCTAATATTAAAAACGTTCAATGGGCCGTAAAATTCTCAAACGGAGAGATTCCATCTTTCCAGGAAATTCGTATATTCCTGATCGCGAGCTAATATTAAAAACGTTCAATGTGCCGTAAAATTCTCAAACGGAGAGATTCCATCTTTCCAGCAAATTAATAGATTCCTGATCGCGAGCTAATATTGAAAACGTTCAATGTGCCGTAAAATTCTCAAACGGAGAGATTCCATCTTTCCAGCGAATTGATAGATTCCTGCTCGCGAGCTAATATTAAAAACGTTCAATGGGCCGTAAAATTCTCAAACGGAGAGATTCCATCTTTCCAGCGAATTCATAGATTCCTAATCGCGAGCTAATATTGAAAACGTTCAATGTGCCGTAAAATTCTCAAACGGAGAGATTCCATCTTCCCAGCAAATTCATAGATTCCTGATCGCGAGCTAATATTAAAAACGTTCAATGGGCCGTAAATTTCTCAAACGGAGAGATTCCATCTTTCCAGCAAATTCGTATATTCCCGATCGCGAGCTAATATTAAAAACGTTCAATGTGCCGTAAAATTCTCAAACGGAGAGATTCCATCTTTCCAGCGAATTCATAGATTCCTGCTCGCGAGCTAATATTAAAAACGTTCAATGGGCCGTAAAATTCTCAAACGGAGAGATTCCATCTTTCCAGCAAATTCGTAGATTCCTGATCGCGAGCTAATATTAAAAACGTTCAGTGGGCCGTAAAATTCTCAAACGGAGAGATTCCATCTTTCCAGCAAATTAGTATATTCCTGATCGCGAGCTAATATTAAAAACGTTCAATGTGCCGTAAAATTCTCAAACGGAGAGATTCCATCTTTCCAGCAAATTAATAGATTCCTGCTCGCGAGCGAATATTAAAAACGTTCAATGGGACGTAAAATTCTCAAACGGAGAGATTCCATCTTTCCAGCAAATTCATAGATTCCTGATCGCGAGCTAATATTAAAAACGTTCAATGTGCCGTAAAATTCTCAAACGGAGAGATTCCATCTTTCCAGCAAATTCATAGATTCCTGATCGCGAGCTAATATTAAAAACGTTCAATGGGCCGTAAAATTCTCAAACGGAGAGATTCCATCTTTCCAGGAAATTCGTATATTCCTGATCGCGAGCTAATATTAAAAACGTTCAATGTGCCGTAAAATTCTCAAACGGAGAGATTCCATCTTTCCAGCAAATTAATAGATTCCTGCTCGCGAGCTAATATTAAAAACGTTCAATGGGCCGTAACATTCTCAAACGGAGAGATTCCATCTTTCCAGCAAATTCTTAGATTCCTGATCGCGAGCTAATATTAAAAACGTTCAATGTGCCGTAAAATTCTCAAATGGAGAGATTCCATCTTTCCAGCAAATTCATAGATTCCTGATCGCGAGCTAATATTAAAAACGTTCAATGGGCCGTAAAATTCTCAAACGGAGAGATTCCATCTTTCCAGCAAATTCATAGATTCCTGATCGCGAGCTATTATTAAAAACGTTCAATGTGCCGTAAAATTCTCAAACGGAGAGATTCCATCTTTCCAGCAAATTAATAGATTCCTGCTCGCGAGCTAATATTAAAAACGTTCAATGGGCCGTAACATTCTCAAACGGAGAGATTCCATCTTTCCAGCAAATTCTTAGATTCCTGATCGCGAGCTAATATTAAAAACGTTCAATGTGCCGTAAAATTCTCAAATGGAGAGATTCCATCTTTCCAGCAAATTCATAGATTCCTGATCGCGAGCTAATATTAAAAACGTTCAATGGGCCGTAAAATTCTCAAACGGAGAGATTCCATCTTTCCAGCCAATTCGTATATTCCTGATCGCGAGCTAATATTAAAAACGTTCAATGTGCCGTAAAATTCTCAAACGGAGAGATTCCATCTTTCCAGCAAATTAATAGATTCCTGCTCGCGAGCTAATATTAAAAACGTTCAATGTGCCGTAAAATTCTCAAACGGAGAGATTCCATCTTTCCAGCAAATTCATAGATTCCTGACCGGGAGCTAATATTAAAAACGTTCAATGGGCCGTAAAATTCTCAAACGGAGAGATTCCATCTTTCCAGCAAATTCATAGATTCCTGATCGCGAGCTAGTATTAAAAACGTTCAATGTGCCGTAAAATTCTCAAACGGATAGATTCCATCTTTCCAGCAAATTCATAGATTCCTGATTGCGAGCTAATATTAAAAACGTTCAATGGGCCGTAAAATTCTCAAACGGAGAGATTCCATCTTTCCAGCAAATTCGTATATTCCTGATCGCGAGCTAATATTAAAAACGTTCAATGTGCCGTAAAATTCTCAAACGGAGAGATTCCATCTTTCCAGCAAATTAATAGATTCCTGCTCGCGAGCTAATATTAAAAACGTTCAATGGGCCGTAAAATTCTCAAACGGAGAGATTCCATCTTTCCAGCAAATTCATAGATTCCTGATCGCGAGCTAATATTAAAAACGTTCAATGTGCCGTAAAATTCTCAAACGGAGAGATTCCATCTTTCCAGCAAATTCATAGATTCCTGATCGCGAGCTAATATTAAAAACGTTCAATGGGCCGTAAAATTCTCAAACGGAGAGATTCCATCTTTCCAGGAAATTCGTATATTCCTGATCGCGAGCTAATATTAAAAACGTTCAATGTGCCGTAAAATTCTCAAACGGAGAGATTCCATCTTTCCAGCAAATTAATAGATTCCTGATCGCGAGCTAATATTAAAAACGTTCAATGTGCCGTAAAATTCTCAAACGGAGAGATTCCATCTTCCCAGCAAATTAATAGATTCCTGCTCGCGAGCTAATATTAAAAACGTTCAATGGGCCGTAAAATTCTCAAACGGAGAGATTCCATCTTTCCAGCAAATTCATAGATTCCTGATCGCGAGCTAATATTAAAAACGTTCAATGTGCCGTAAAATTCTCAAACGGAGAGATTCCATCTTCCCAGCAAATTCATAGATTCCTGATCGCGAGCTAATACTAAAAACGTTCAATGTGCCGTAAAATTCTAAAACGGAGAGATTCCATCTTTCCAGCAAATTCATAGATTCCTGATCGCGAGCTAATATTAAAAACGTTCAATGGGCCGTAAAATTCTCAAACGGAGAGATTCCATCTTTCCAGCAAATTCGTATATTCCTGATCGCGAGCTAATATTAAAAACGTTCAATGTGCCGTAAAATTCTCAAACGGAGAGATTCCATCTTTCCAGCAAATTAATAGATTCCTGCTCGCGAGCTAATATTAAACACGTTTAATGGTCCGTAAAATTCTCAAACGGAGAGATTCCATCTTTCCAGCAAATTCATAGATTCCTGATCGCGAGCTAATATTAAAAACGTTCAATGTGCCGTAAAATTCTCAAACGGAGTGATTCCATCTTTCCAACAAATTCATAGATTCCTGATCGCGAGCTAATATTAAAAACGTTCAATGGGCCGTAAAATTCTCAAACGGAGAGATTCCATCTTTCCAGGAAATTCGTATATTCCTGATCGCGAGCTAATATTAAAAACGTTCAATGTGCCTTAAAATTCTCAAACGGAGAGATTCCATCTTTCCAGCAAATTCATAGATTCCTGCTCGCGAGCTAATATTAAAAACGTTCAATGGGCCGTAAAATTCTCAAACGGAGAGATTCCATCTTTCCAGCAAATTCATAGATTCCTGATCGCGAGCTAATATTAAAAACGTTCAATGTGCCGTAAAATTCTCAAACGGAGAGATTCCATCTTTCCAGCAAATTCATAGATTCCTGATCGCGAGCTAATATTAAAAACGTTCAATGGGCCGTAAAATTCTCAAACGGAGAGATTCCATCTTTCCAGGAAATTCGTATATTCCTGATCGCGAGCTAATATTAAAAACGTTCAATGTGCCGTAAAATTCTCAAACGGAGAGATTCCATCTTTCCAGCAAATTAATAGATTCCTGATCGCGAGCTAATATTAAAAACGTTCAATGTGCCGTAAAATTCTCAAACGGAGAGATTCCATCTTCCCAGCAAATTAATAGATTCCTGCTCGCGAGCTAATATTAAAAACGTTCAATGGGCCGTAAAATTCTCAAACGGAGAGATTCCATCTTTCCAGCAAATTCATAGATTCCTGATCGCGAGCTAATATTAAAAACGTTCAATGTGCCGTAAAATTCTCAAACGGAGAGATTCCATCTTCCCAGCAAATTCATAGATTCCTGATCGCGAGCTAATACTAAAAACGTTCAATGTGCCGTAAAATTCTAAAACGGAGAGATTCCATCTTTCCAGCAAATTCATAGATTCCTGATCGCGAGCTAATATTAAAAACGTTCAATGGGCCGTAAAATTCTCAAACGGAGAGATTCCATCTTTCCAGCAAATTCGTATATTCCTGATCGCGAGCTAATATTAAAAACGTTCAATGTGCCGTAAAATTCTCAAACGGAGAGATTCCATCTTTCCAGCAAATTAATAGATTCCTGCTCGCGAGCTAATATTAAACACGTTTAATGGTCCGTAAAATTCTCAAACGGAGAGATTCCATCTTTCCAGCAAATTCATAGATTCCTGATCGCGAGCTAATATTAAAAACGTTCAATGTGCCGTAAAATTCTCAAACGGAGTGATTCCATCTTTCCAACAAATTCATAGATTCCTGATCGCGAGCTA
Source organism: Actinernus sp. WN-2022 (assembly GCA_030867875.1). Taxonomy (NCBI): domain Eukaryota; kingdom Metazoa; phylum Cnidaria; class Anthozoa; order Actiniaria; family Actinernidae; genus Actinernus; species Actinernus sp. WN-2022. The sequence goes on along the minus strand of JAOWCC010000873.1, from coordinate 24,231 downwards.
ATATTAAAAACGTTCAATGGGCCGTAAAATTCTCAAACGGAGAGATTCCATCTTTCCAGGAAATTCGTATATTCCTGATCGCGAGCTAATATTAAAAACGTTCAATGTGCCTTAAAATTCTCAAACGGAGAGATTCCATCTTTCCAGCAAATTCATAGATTCCTGCTCGCGAGCTAATATTAAAAACGTTCAATGGGCCGTAAAATTCTCAAACGGAGAGATTCCATCTTTCCAGCAAATTAATAGATTCCTGCTCGCGAGCTAATATTAAAAACGTTCAATGTGCCGTAAAATTCTCAAACGGAGAGATTCCATCTTTCCAGCAAATTCATAGATTCCTGATCGCGAGGTAATATTAAAAACGTTCAATGGGCCGTAAAATTTTCAAACGGAGAGATTCCATCTTTCCAGCCAATTCGTATATTCCTGATCGCGAGCTAATATTAAAAACGTTCAATGTGCCGTAAAATTCTCAAACGGAGAGATTCCATCTTTCCAGCAAATTAATAGATTCCTGCTCGCGAGCTAATATTAAAAACGTTCAATGTGCCGTAAAATTCTCAAACGGAGAGATTCCATCTTTCCAGCAAATTCATAGATTCCTGATCGCGAGCTAATATTAAAAACGTTCAATGTGCCGTAAAATTCTCAAACGGAGAGATTCCATCTTTCCAGCAAATTAATAGATTCCTGCTCGCGAGCTAATATTAAAAACGTTCAATGGGCCGTAAAATTCTCAAACGGAGAGATTCCATCTTTCCAGCAAATTCATAGATTCCTGATCGCGAGCTAATATTAAAAACGTTCAATGTGCCGTAAAATTCTCAAACGGAGAGATTCCATCTTCCCAGCAAATTCATAGATTCCTGATCGCGAGCTAATACTAAAAACGTTCAATGTGCCGTAAAATTCTAAAACGGAGAGATTCCATCTTTCCAGCAAATTCATAGATTCCTGATCGCGAGCTAATATTAAAAACGTTCAATGGGCCGTAAAATTCTCAAACGGAGAGATTCCATCTTTCCAGCAAATTCGTATATTCCTGATCGCGAGCTAATATTAAAAACGTTCAATGTGCCGTAAAATTCTCAAACGGAGAGATTCCATCTTTCCAGCAAATTAATAGATTCCTGCTCGCGAGCTAATATTAAACACGTTTAATGGTCCGTAAAATTCTCAAACGGAGAGATTCCATCTTTCCAGCAAATTCATAGATTCCTGATCGCGAGCTAATATTAAAAACGTTCAATGTGCCGTAAAATTCTCAAACGGAGTGATTCCATCTTTCCAACAAATTCATAGATTCCTGATCGCGAGCTAATATTAAAAACGTTCAATGGGCCGTAAAATTCTCAAACGGAGAGATTCCATCTTTCCAGGAAATTCGTATATTCCTGATCGCGAGCTAATATTAAAAACGTTCAATGTGCCTTAAAATTCTCAAACGGAGAGATTCCATCTTTCCAGCAAATTCATAGATTCCTGCTCGCGAGCTAATATTAAAAACGTTCAATGGGCCGTAAAATTCTCAAACGGAGAGATTCCATCTTTCCAGCAAATTAATAGATTCCTGCTCGCGAGCTAATATTAAAAACGTTCAATGTGCCGTAAAATTCTCAAACGGAGAGATTCCATCTTTCCAGCAAATTCATAGATTCCTGATCGCGAGGTAATATTAAAAACGTTCAATGGGCCGTAAAATTTTCAAACGGAGAGATTCCATCTTTCCAGCCAATTCGTATATTCCTGATCGCGAGCTAATATTAAAAACGTTCAATGTGCCGTAAAATTCTCAAACGGAGAGATTCCATCTTTCCAGCAAATTAATAGATTCCTGCTCGCGAGCTAATATTAAAAACGTTCAATGTGCCGTAAAATTCTCAAACGGAGAGATTCCATCTTTCCAGCAAATTCATAGATTCCTGATCGCGAGCTAATATTAAAAACGTTCAATGTGCAGTAAAATTCTCAAACGGAGAGATTCCATCTTTCCAGCAAATCCATAGATTCCTGATCGCGAGCTAATATTAAAAACGTGCAATGGGCCGTAAAATTTTTAAACGGAGAGATTCCATCTTTCCAGCAAATTCGTATATTCCTGATCGCGAGCTAATATTAAAAACGTTCAATGTGCCGTAAAATTCAAAAACGGAGAGATTCCATCTTTCCAGCAAATTAGTAGATTCCTGATCGCGAGCTAATATTGAAAACGTTCAATGGGCCGTAAAATTCTCAAACGGAGAGATTCCATCTTTCCAGCAAATTCATAGATTCCTGATCGCGAGCTAATATTAAAAACGTTCAATGGGCCGTAAAATTCTCAAACGGAGAGATTCCATCTTTCCAGCAAATTCATAGATTCCTGACCGGGAGCTAATATTAAAAACGTTCAATGGGCCCTAAAATTCTCAAACGGAGAGATTCCATCTTTCCAGCAAATTCATAGATTCCTGACCGCGAGCTAATATTAAAAACGTTCAATGGGCCGTCAAATTCTCAAACGGAGAGATTCCATCTTTCCAGCCAATTAATAGATTCCTGATCGCGAGCTAATATTAAAAACGTTCAATGGGCCGTAAAATTCTCAAACGGACAGATTCCATCTTTCCAGCCAATTAATAGATTCCTGATCGCGAGCTAATATTAAAAACGTTCAATGTGCCGTAAAATTCTCAAACGGAGAGATTCCATCTTTCCAGCAAATTAGTAGATTCCTGATCGCGAGCTAATATTAAAAACGTCCAATGGGCCGTAAAATTCTCAAACGGAGAGATTCCATCTTTCCAGCAAATTCATAGATTCCTGATCGCGAGCTATTATTAAAAACGTTCAATGTGCGTAAAATTCTCAAACGGAGAGATTCCATCTTTCCAGCAAATTCATAGATTCCTGATCGCGAGCTAATATTAAAAACGTTCAATGTGCCGTAAAATTCTCAAACGGAGAGATTCCATCTTTCCAGCAAATTCATAGATTCCTGCTCGCGAGCTAATATTAAAAACGTTCAACATGCCGTAAAATTCTAAAACGGAGAGATTCCATCTTTCCAGCAAATTAATAGATTCCTGCTCGCGAGCTAATATTAAAAACGTTCAATGGGCCGTAAAATTCTCAAACGGAGAGATTCCATCTTTCCAGCAAATTCATAGATTCCTGCTCGCGAGCTAATATTAAAAACGTTCAATGTGCCGTAAAATTCTCAAACGGAGAGATTCCATCTTTCCAGCAAATTCATAGATTCCTGATCGCGAGCTAATATTAAAAACGTTCAATGGGCCGTAAAATTCTCAAACGGAGAGATTCCATCTTTCCAGCAAATTCGTAGATTCCTGATCGCGAGCTAATATTAAAAACGTTCAGTGGGCCGTAAAATTCTCAAACGGAGAGATTCCATCTTTCCAGCAAATTCGTATATTCCTGATCGCGAGCTAATATTAAAAACGTTCAATGTGCCGTAAAATTCTCAAACGGAGAGATTCCATCTTTCCAGCAAATTAATAGATTCCTGCTCGCGAGCTAATATTAAAAACGTTCAATGTGCCGTAAAATTCTCAAACGGAGAGATTCCATCTTTCCAGCAAATTCATAGATTCCTGACCGGGAGCTAATATTAAAAACGTTCAATGGGCCGTAAAATTCTCAAACGGAGAGATTCCATCTTTCCAGCAAATTCGTAGATTCCTGATCGCGAGCTAATATTAAAAACGTTCAATGTGCCGTAAAATTCTCAAACGGAGAGATTCCATCTTTCCAGCAAATTCATAGATTCCTGATCGCGAGCTATTATTAAAAACGTTCAATGTGCCGTAAAATTCAAAAACGGAGAGATTCCATCTTTCCAGCAAATTAGTAGATTCCTGATCGCGAGCTAATATTAAAAACGTTCAATGGGCCGTAAAATTCTCAAACGGAGAGATTCCATCTTTCCAGCAAATTCATAGATTCCTGACCGGGAGCTAATATTAAAAACGTTCAATGGGCCGTAAAATTCTCAAACGGAGAGATTCCATCTTTCCAGCAAATTCATAGATTCCTGACCGGGAGCTAATATTAAAAACGTTCAATGTGCCGTAAAATTCTCAAACGGAGAGATTCCATCTTTCCAGCAAATTCATAGATTCCTGCTCGCGAGCTAATATTAAAAACGTTCAATGTGCCGTAAAATTCTCAAACGGAGAGATTCCATCTTTCCAGCAAATTCGTAGATTCCTGATCGCGAGCTAATATTAAAAACGTTCAATGGGCTGTAAAATTCTCAAACGGAGAGATTCCATCTTTCCAGCAAATTCGTATATTCCTGATCGCGAGCTAATATTAAAAACGTTCAATGGGCCGTAAAATTCTCAAACGGAGAGATTCCATCTTTCCAGCAAATTCGTAGATTCCTGATCGCGAGCTAATATTAAAAACGTTCAATGGGTCGTAAAATTCTCAAACGGAGAGATTCCATCTTTCCAGCAAATTCGTATATTCCTGATCGCGAGCTAATATTAAAAACGTTCAATGGGCCGTAAAATTCTCAAACGGAGAGATTCCATCTTTCCAGCAAATTCGTATATTCCTGATCGCGAGCTAATATTAAAAACGTTCAATGTGCCGTAAAATTCTCAAACGGAGAGATTCCATCTTTCCAGCAAATTAATAGATTCCTGCTCGCGAGCTAATATTAAAAACGTTCAATGTGCCGTAAAATTCTCAAACGGAGAGATTCCATCTTTCCAGCAAATTCATAGATTCCTGATCGCGAGCTAATATTAAAAACGTTCAATGGGCCGTAAAATTCTCAAACGGAGAGATTCCATCTTTCCAGCAAATTTATAGATTCCTGATCGCGAGCTAATATTAAAAACGTTCAATGTGCCGTAAAATTCTCAAACGGAGAGATTCCATCTTTCCAGCAAATTCATAGATTCCTGATCGCGAGCTAATATTAAAAACGTTCAATTTGCCGTAAAATTCTCAAACGGAGACATTCCATCTTTCCAGCAAATTCATAGATTCCTGATCGCGAGCTAATATTAAAAACGTTCAATATGCCATAAAATTCTCAAACGGAGAGATTCCATCTTTCCAGCAAATCCATAGATTCCTGATCGCGAGCTAATATTAAAAACGTTCAATGTGCCGTAAAATTCTCAAACGGAGAGATTCCATCTTTCCAGCAAATTCGTAGATTCCTGATCGCGAGCTAATATTAAAAAAGTTCAATGGGCCGTAAAATTCTCAAACGGAGAGATTCCATCTTTCCAGCAAATTCATATATTCCTGATCGCGAGCTAATATTAAAAACGTTCAATGGACCGTAAAATTCTCAAACGGAGAGATTCCATCTTTCCAGCAAATTCGTAGATTCCTTATCGCGAGCTAATATTAAAAACGTTCAATGGGCCTAAAATTCTCAAACGGAGAGATTCCATCTTTCCAGCAAATTCGTATATTCCTGATCGCGAGCTAATATTAAAAACGTTCAATGGGCCGTAAAATTCTCAAACGGAGAGATTCCATCTTTCCAGCCAATTAGTAGATTCCTGCTCGCGAGCTAATATTAAAAACGTTCAATGGGCCATAAAATTCTCAAACGGAGAGATTCCATCTTTCCAGCAAATTCATAGATTCCTGATCGCGAGCTAATATTAAAAACGTTCAATGTGCCGTAAAATTCTCAAACGGAGAGATTCAATCTTTCCAGCAAATTCGTAGATTCCTGATCGCGAGCTAATATTAAAAAAGTTCAATGGGCCGTAAAATTCTCAAACGGAGAGATTCCATCTTTCCAGCAAATTCATATATTCCTGATCGCGAGCTAATATTAAAAACGTTCAATGGACCGTAAAATTCTCAAACGTAGAGATTCCATCTTTCCAGCAAATTCGTAGATTCCTTATCGCGAGCTAATATTAAAAACGTTCAATGGGCCTAAAATTCTCAAATGGAGAGATTCCATCTTTCCAGCAAATTCGTATATTCCTGATCGCGAGCTAATATTAAAAACGTTCAATGGGCCGTAAAATTCTCAAACGGAGAGATTCCATCTTTCCAGCCAATTAGTAGATTCCTGCTCGCGAGCTAATATTAAAAACGTTCAATGGGCCATAAAATTCTCAAACGGAGAGATTCCATCTTTCCAGCAAATTCATAGATTCCTGATCGCGAGCTAATATTAAAAACGTTCAATGGGCCGTAAAATTCTCAAACGAAGAGATTCCATCTTTCCAGCAAATCCTTATATTCCTGATCGCGAGCTAATATTAAAAACGTTCAATGGGCCGTAAAATTCTCAAACGGAGAGATTCCATCTTTCCAGCAAATTCATAGATTCCTTCTCGCGAGCTAATATTAAAAACGTTCAATGTGCCGTAAAATTCTCAAACGGAGAGATTCCATCTTTCCAGCAAATTGATAGATTCCTGCTCGCGAGCTAATATTAAAAACGTTCAATGGGCCGTAAAATTCTCAAACGGAGAGATTCCATCTTTCCAGCGAATTAGTAGATTCCTGATCGCGAGCTAATATTAAAAACGTTCAATGTGCCGTAAAATTCTCAAACGGAGAGATTCCATCTTTCCAGCAAATTCATAGATTCCTGACCGGGAGCTAATATTAAAAACGTTCAATGGGCCGTAAAATTCTCAAACGGAGAGATTCCATCTTTCCAGCAAATTCGTAGATTCCTGATCGCGAGCTAATATTAAAAACGTTCAATGTGCCGTAAAATTCTCAAACGGAGAGATTCCATCTTTCCAGCAAATTCATAGATTCCTGACCGGGAGCTAATATTAAAAACGTTCAATGGGCCGTAAAATTCTCAAACGGAGAGATTCCATCTTTCCAGCAAATTCATATATTCCTGATCGCGAGCTAATATTAAAAACGTTCAATGGGCCGTAAAATTCTCAAACGGAGAGATTCCATCTTTCCAGCAAATTCGTAGATTCCTGATCGCGAGCTAATATTAAAAACGTTCAATGGGCCGTAAAATTCTCAAACGGAGAGATTCCAACTTTCCAACAAATTCCTATATTCCTGATCGCGAGCTAATATTAAAAACATTCAATGGGCCGTAAAATTCTCAAACGGAGAGATTCCATCTTTCCAGCAAATTCGTAGATTCCTGATCGCGAGCTAATATTAAAAACGTTCAATGTGCCGTAAAATTCTCAAACGGAGAGATTCTATCTTTCCAGCAAATTCATAGATTCCTGATCGCGAGCTATTATTAAAAACGTTCAATGTGCCGTAAAATTCAAAAACGGAGAGATTCCATCTTTCCAGCAAATTAGTAGATTCCTGATCGCGAGCTAATATTAAAAACGTTCAATGGGCCGTAAAATTCTCAAACGGAGAGATTCCATCTTTCCAGCAAATTCATAGATTCCTGACCGGGAGCTAATATTAAAAACGTTCAATGGGCCGTAAAATTCTCAAACGGAGAGATTCCATCTTTCCAGCAAATTCATAGATTCCTGACCGGGAGCTAATATTAAAAACGTTCAATGGGCCGTAAAATTCTCAAACGGAGAGATTCCATCTTTCCAGCAAATTCATATATTCCTGATCGCGAGCTAATATTAAAAACGTTCAATGGGCCGTAAAATTCTCAAACGGAGAGATTCCATCTTTCCAGCAAATTCGTAGATTCCTGATCGCGAGCTAATATTAAAAACGTTCAATGGGCCGTAAAATTCTCAAACGGAGAGATTCCATCTTTCCAACAAATTCGTATATTCCTGATCGCGAGCTAATATTAAAAACGTTCAATGGGCCGTAAAATTCTCAAACGGAGAGATTCCATCTTTCCAGCAAATTCGTATATTCCTGATCGCGAGCTAATATTAAAAACGTTCAATGGGCCGTAAAATTCTCAAACGGAGAGATTCCATCTTTCCAGCAAATTAATAGATTCCTGCTCGCGAGCTAATATTAAAAACCTTCAATGTGCCGTAAAATTCTCAAACGGAGATATTCCATCTTTCCAGCAAATTCATAGATTCCTGCTCGCGAGCTAATATTAAAAACGTTCAATGGGCCGTAAAATTCTCAAACGGAGAGATTCCATCTTTCCAGCAAATTCATAGATTCCTGATCGCGAGCTAATATTAAAAACGTTCAATGGGCCGTAAAATTCTCAAACGGAGAGATTCCATCTTTCCAGCAAATTCATAGATTCCTGATCGCGAGCTATTATTAAAAACGTTCAATGTGCCGTAAAATTCTCAAACGGAGATATTTCAACTTTCCAGCAAATTCATAGATTCCTGCTCGCGAGCTAATATTAAAAACGTTCAATGGGCCGTAAAATTCTCAAACGGAGAGATTCCATCTTTCCAGAAAATTCATAGATTCCTGATCGCGAGCTAATATTAAAAACGTTCAATGTGCCGTAAAATTCTCAAACGGAGAGATTCCATCTTTCCAGCAAATTCATAGATTCCTGATCGCGAGCTATTATTAAAAACGTTCAATGTGCCGTAAAATTCTCAATCGGAGAGATTCCATCTTTCCAGCAAATTAGTAGATTCCTGATCGCGAGCTAATATTAAAAACGTTCAATGTGCCGTAAAATTCTCAAACGGAGAGATTCCATCTTTCCAGCAAATTAATAGATTCCTGATCGCGAGCTAATATTAAAAACGTTCAATGGGCCGTAAAATTCTCAAACGGAGAGATTCCATCTTTCCAGCCAATTAGTAGATTCCTGATCGCGAGCTAATATTAAAAACGTTCAATGGGCCATAAAATTCTCAAACGGAGAGATTCCATCTTTCCAGCCAATTAATAGATTCCTGATCGCGAGCTAATATTAAAAACGTTCAATGTGCCGTAAAATTCTCAAACGGAGAGATTCCATCTTTCCAGCAAATTCATAGATTCCTGATCGCGAGCTATTATTAAAAACGTTCAATGTGCCGTAAAATTCTCAAACGGAGATATTTCAACTTTCCAGCAAATTCATAGATTCCTGCTCGCGAGCTAATATTAAAAACGTTCAATGGGCCGTAAAATTCTCAAACGGAGAGATTCCATCTTTCCAGAAAATTCATAGATTCCTGATCGCGAGCTAATATTAAAAACGTTCAATGTGCCGTAAAATTCTCAAACGGAGAGATTCCATCTTTCCAGCAAATTCATAGATTCCTGATCGCGAGCTATTATTAAAAACGTTCAATGTGCCGTAAAATTCTCAATCGGAGAGATTCCATCTTTCCAGCAAATTAGTAGATTCCTGATCGCGAGCTAATATTAAAAACGTTCAATGTGCCGTAAAATTCTCAAACGGAGAGATTCCATCTTTCCAGCAAATTAATAGATTCCTGATCGCGAGCTAATATTAAAAACGTTCAATGGGCCGTAAAATTCTCAAACGGAGAGATTCCATCTTTCCAGCCAATTAGTAGATTCCTGATCGCGAGCTAATATTAAAAACGTTCAATGGGCCATAAAATTCTCAAACGGAGAGATTCCATCTTTCCAGCCAATTAATAGATTCCTGATCGCGAGCTAATATTAAAAACGTTCAATGTGCCGTAAAATTCTCAAACGGAGAGATTCCATCTTTCCAGCAAATTCATAGATTCCTGATCGCGAGCTATTATTAAAAACGTTCAATGTGCCGTAAAATTCTCAAACGGAGAGATTCCATCTTTCCAGCAAATTAGTAGATTCCTGATCGCGAGCTAATATTAAAAACGTTCAATGTGCCGTAAAATTCTCAAACGGAGAGATTCCATCTTTCCAGCAAATTAATAGATTCCTGATCGCGAGCTAATATTAAAAACGTTCAATATGCCATAAAATTCTCAAACGGAGAGATTCCATCTTTCCAGCAAATCCATAGATTCCTGATCGCGAGCTAATATTAAAAACGTTCAATGTGCCGTAAAATTCTCAAACGGAGAGATTCCATCTTTCCAGCAAATTCGTAGATTCCTGATCGCGAGCTAATATTAAAAAAGTTCAATGGGCCGTAAAATTCTCAAACGGAGAGATTCCATCTTTCCAGCAAATTCATATATTCCTGATCGCGAGCTAATATTAAAAACGTTCAATGGACCGTAAAATTCTCAAACGGAGAGATTCCATCTTTCCAGCAAATTCGTAGATTCCTTATCGCGAGCTAATATTAAAAACGTTCAATGGGCCTAAAATTCTCAAACGGAGAGATTCCATCTTTCCAGCAAATTCGTATATTCCTGATCGCGAGCTAATATTAAAAACGTTCAATGGGCCGTAAAATTCTCAAACGGAGAGATTCCATCTTTCCAGCCAATTAGTAGATTCCTGCTCGCGAGCTAATATTAAAAACGTTCAATGGGCCATAAAATTCTCAAACGGAGAGATTCCATCTTTCCAGCAAATTCATAGATTCCTGATCGCGAGCTAATATTAAAAACGTTCAATGTGCCGTAAAATTCTCAAACGGAGAGATTCAATCTTTCCAGCAAATTCGTAGATTCCTGATCGCGAGCTAATATTAAAAAAGTTCAATGGGCCGTAAAATTCTCAAACGGAGAGATTCCATCTTTCCAGCAAATTCATATATTCCTGATCGCGAGCTAATATTAAAAACGTTCAATGGACCGTAAAATTCTCAAACGTAGAGATTCCATCTTTCCAGCAAATTCGTAGATTCCTTATCGCGAGCTAATATTAAAAACGTTCAATGGGCCTAAAATTCTCAAACGGAGAGATTCCATCTTTCCAGCAAATTCGTATATTCCTGATCGCGAGCTAATATTAAAAACGTTCAATGGGCCGTAAAATTCTCAAACGGAGAGATTCCATCTTTCCAGCCAATTAGTAGATTCCTGCTCGCGAGCTAATATTAAAAACGTTCAATGGGCCATAAAATTCTCAAACGGAGAGATTCCATCTTTCCAGCAAATTCATAGATTCCTGATCGCGAGCTAATATTAAAAACGTTCAATGGGCCGTAAAATTCTCAAACGAAGAGATTCCATCTTTCCAGCAAATCCTTATATTCCTGATCGCGAGCTAATATTAAAAACGTTCAATGGGCCGTAAAATTCTCAAACGGAGAGATTCCATCTTTCCAGCAAATTCATAGATTCCTTCTCGCGAGCTAATATTAAAAACGTTCAATGTGCCGTAAAATTCTCAAACGGAGAGATTCCATCTTTCCAGCAAATTGATAGATTCCTGCTCGCGAGCTAATATTAAAAACGTTCAATGGGCCGTAAAATTCTCAAACGGAGAGATTCCATCTTTCCAGCGAATTAGTAGATTCCTGATCGCGAGCTAATATTAAAAACGTTCAATGTGCCGTAAAATTCTCAAACGGAGAGATTCCATCTTTCCAGCAAATTCATAGATTCCTGACCGGGAGCTAATATTAAAAACGTTCAATGGGCCGTAAAATTCTCAAACGGAGAGATTCCATCTTTCCAGCAAATTCGTAGATTCCTGATCGCGAGCTAATATTAAAAACGTTCAATGTGCCGTAAAATTCTCAAACGGAGAGATTCTATCTTTCCAGCAAATTCATAGATTCCTGATCGCGAGCTATTATTAAAAACGTTCAATGTGCCGTAAAATTCAAAAACGGAGAGATTCCATCTTTCCAGCAAATTAGTAGATTCCTGATCGCGAGCTAATATTAAAAACGTTCAATGGGCCGTAAAATTCTCAAACGGAGAGATTCCATCTTTCCAGCAAATTCATAGATTCCTGACCGGGAGCTAATATTAAAAACGTTCAATGGGCCGTAAAATTCTCAAACGGAGAGATTCCATCTTTCCAGCAAATTCATAGATTCCTGACCGGGAGCTAATATTAAAAACGTTCAATGGGCCGTAAAATTCTCAAACGGAGAGATTCCATCTTTCCAGCAAATTCATATATTCCTGATCGCGAGCTAATATTAAAACGTTCAATGGGCCGTAAAATTCTCAAACGGAGAGATTCCATCTTTCCAGCAAATTCGTAGATTCCTGATCGCGAGCTAATATTAAAAACGTTCAATGGGCCGTAAAATTCTCAAACGGAGAGATTCCATCTTTCCAGATTCCATCTTTCCAACAAATTCCTATATTCCTGATCGCGAGCTAATATTAAAAAACATTCAATGGGCCGTAAAATTCTCAAACGGAGAGATTCCATCTTTCCAGCAAATTCGTAGATTCCTGATCGCGAGCTAATATTAAAAACGTTCAATGTGCCGTAAAATTCTCAAACGGAGAGATTCTATCTTTCCAGCAAATTCATAGATTCCTGATCGCGAGCTATTATTAAAAACGTTCAATGTGCCGTAAAATTCAAAAACGGAGAGATTCCATCTTTCCAGCAAATTAGTAGATTCCTGATCGCGAGCTAATATTAAAAACGTTCAATGGGCCGTAAAATTCTCAAACGGAGAGATTCCATCTTTCCAGCAAATTCATAGATTCCTGACCGGGAGCTAATATTAAAAACGTTCAATGGGCCGTAAAATTCTCAAACGGAGAGATTCCATCTTTCCAGGCAAATTCATAGATTCCTGACCGGGAGCTAATATGAAAAACGTTCAATGGGCCGTAAATTCTCAAACGGGAGAGATTCCATCTTTCCAGCAAATTCATATATTCCTGATCGCGAGCTAATAATTAAAAACGTTCAATGGGCCGTAAAATTCTCAAACGGAGAGAGATTCCATCTTTCCAGCAAAATTCGTAGATTCCTGATCGCGAGCTAATATTAAAAACGTTCAATGGGCCGTAAAATTCTCAAACGGAGAGATTCCATCTTTCCAAGCAAATTCGTATATTCCTGATCGCGAGCTAATATTAAAAACGTTCAATGGCCGTAAAATTCTCAAACGGAGAGATTCCATCTTTCCAGGCAAATTCGTATATTCCTGATCGCGAGCTAATATTAAAAACGTTCAATGGGCCGTAAAATTCTCAAACGGAGAGATTCCATCTTTCCAGCAAATTAATAGATTCCTGCTCGCGAGCTAATATTAAAAACCTTCAATGTGCCGTAAAATTTCTCAAACGGAGATATTCCATCTTTCCAGCAAATTCATAGATTCCTGCTCGCGAGCTAATATTAAAAACGTTCAATGGGCCGTAAAATTCTCAAACGGAGAGATTCCATCTTTCCAGCAAATTCATAGATTCCTGATCGCGAGCTAATATTAAAAACGTTCAATGGGCCGTAAAATTCTCAAACGGAGAGATTCCATCTTTCCAGCAAATTCATAGATTCCTGATCGCGAGCTATTATTAAAAACGTTCAATGTGCCGTAAAATTCTCAAACGGAGATATTTCAACTTTCCAGCAAATTCATAGATTCCTGATCGCGAGCTAATATTAAAAACGTTCAATGGGCCGTAAAATTCTCACGGAGAGATTCCATCTTTCCAGAAAATTCAATAGATTCCTGATCGCGAGCTAATATTAAAAACGTTCAATGTGCCGTAAAATTCCTCAAACGGAGAGATTCCATCTTTCCAGCAAATTCATAGATTCCTGATCGCGAGCTATTATTAAAAACGTTCAATGTGCCGTAAAATTCTCAATCGGAGAGATTTCCATCTTTCCAGCAAATTAGTAGATTCCTGATCGCGAGCTAATATTAAAAACGTTCAATGTGCCGTAAAATTCTCAAACGGAGAGATTCCATCTTTCCAGCAAATTAATAGATTCCTGATCGCGAGCTAATATTAAAAACGTTCAATGGGCCGTAAAATTCTCAAACGGAGAGATTCCATCTTTCCAGCCAATTAGTAGATTCCTGATCGCGAGCTAATATTAAAAACGTTCAATGGGCCATAAAATTCTCAACACGGAGAGATTCCATCTTTCCAGCCAATTAATAGATTCCTGATCGCGAGCTAATATTAAAAACGTTCAATGTGCCGTAAAATTCTCAAACGGAGAGATTCCATCTTTCCAGCAAATTCATAGATTCCTGATCGCGAGCTATTATTAAAAACGTTCAATGTGCCTGTAAAATTCTCAAACGGAGAGATTCCATCTTTCCAGCAAATTAGTAGATTCCTGATCGCGAGCTAATATTAAAAACGTTCAATGTGCCGTAAAATTCTCAAACGGAGAGATTCCATCTTTCCAGCAAATTAATAGATTCCTGATCGCGAGCTAATATTAAAAACGTTCAATGGGCCGTAAAATTCTCAAACGGAGAGATTCCATCTTTCCAGCCAATTAGTAGATTCCTGATCGCGAGCTAATATTAAAAACGTTCAATGGGCCATAAAATTCTCAAACGGAGAGATTCCATCTTTCCAGCCAATTAATAGATTCCTGATCGCGAGCTAATATTAAAAACGTTCAATGGGCCGTAAAATTCTCAAACGAAGAGATTCCATCTTTCCAGCAAATTCTTATATTCCTGATCGCGAGCTAATATTAAAAACGTTCAATGGGCCGTAAAATTCTCAAACGGAGAGATTCCATCTTTCCAGCAAATTCGTATATTCCTGATCGCGAGCTAATATTAAAAACGTTCAATGGGCCGTAAAATTCTCAAACGGAGAGATTCCATCTTTCCAGCAAATTAATAGATTCCTGCTCGCGAGCTAATATTAAAAACGTTCAATGTGCCGTAAAATTCTCAAACGGAGATATTCCATCTTTCCAGCAAATTCATAGATTCCTGCTCGCGAGCTAATATTAAAAACCGTTGAATGGGCCGTAAAATTCTCAAACGGAGAGATTCCATCTTTCCAGCAAATTCATAGATTCCTGATCGCGAGCTATATTAAAAACGTTCAATGTGCCGTAAAATTCTCAAACGGAGATTCCATCTTTCCAGCAAATTCATAGATTCCTGATCGCGAGCTATTATTAAAAACGTTCAATGTGCCGTAAAATTCTCAAACGAAGAGATTCCATCTTTCCAGCAAATGAGTAGATTCCTGATCGCGAGCTAATATTAAAAACGTTCAATGTGCCGTAAAATTCTCAAACGGAGAGATTCCATCTTTCCAGCAAATAAATAGATTCCTGATCGCGAGCTAATATTAAAAACGTTCAATGGGCCGTAAAATTCTCAAACGGAGAGATTCCATCTTTCCAGCAAATTCGTATATTCCTGATCGCGAGCTAATATTAAAAACGTTCAATGGGCCGTAAAATTCTCAAACGGAGAGATTCCATCTTTCCAGCAATTTCGTAGATTCCTGATCGCGAGCTAATATTAAAAACGTTCAATGGGCCGTAAATTCTCAAACGGAGAGATTCCATCTTTCCAACAAATTCATAGATTCCTGATCGCGAGCTAATATTAAAAACGTTCAATGGGCCGTAAAATTCTCAAACGGAGAGATTCCATCTTTCCAGCAAATTCGTATATTCCTGATCGCGAGCTAATATTAAAAACGTTCAATGGGCCGTAAAATTCTCAAACGGAGAGATTCCATCTTTCCAGCAAATTAATAGATTCCTCCTCGCGAGCTAATATTAAAAACGTTCAATGTGCCGTAAAATTCTCAAACGGAGATATTCCATCTTTCCAGCAAATTCATAGATTCCTGCTCGCGAGCTAATATTAAAAACGTTGAATGGGCCGTAAAATTCTCAAACGGAGAGATTCCATCTTTCCAGCAAATTCATAGATTCCTGATCGCGAGCTAATATTAAAAACGTTCAATGTGCCGTAAAAATTCTCAAACGGAGAGATTCCATCTTTCCAGCAAATTCATAAATTCCTGATCGCGAGCTATTATTAAAAACGTTCAATGTGCCCGTAAAATTCTCAAACGAAGAGATTCCATCTTTCCAGCAAATTAGTAGATTCCTGATCGCGAGCTAATATTAAAAACGTTCAATGTGCCGTAAAATTCTCAAACGGAGAGATTCCATCTTTCCAGCAAATAAATAGATTCCTGATCGCGAGCTAATATTAAAAACGTTCAATGTGCCGTAAAATTCTCAAACGGAGAGATTCCATCTTTCCAGCCCATTAGTAGATTCCTGATCGCGAGCTAATATTAACAACGTTCAATGGGCCGTAAAATTCTCAAACGGAGAGATTCCATCTTTCCAGCCAATTCGTAGATTCCTGATCGCGAGCTAATATTAAAAACGTTCAATGGGCCGTAAAATTTTTAAACGGAGAGATTCCATCTTTCCAGCAAATTCGTATATTCCTGATCGCGAGCTAATATTAAAAACGTTCAATGTGCCGTAAAATTCAAAAACGGAGAGATTCCATCTTTCCAGCAAATTAGTAGATTCCTGATCGCGAGCTAATATTGAAAACGTTCAATGGGCCGTAAAATTCTCAAACGGAGAGATTCCATCTTTCCAGCAAATTCATAGATTCCTGATCGCGAGCTAATATTAAAAACGTTCAATGGGCCGTAAAATTCTCAAACGGAGAGATTCCATCTTTCCAACAAATTCGTATATTCCTGATCGCGAGCTAATATTAAAAACGTTCAATGGGCCGTAAAATTCTCAAACGGAGAGATTCCATCTTTCCAGCAAATTCGTATATTCCTGATCGCGAGCTAATATTAAAAACGTTCAATGGGCCGTAAAATTCTTCAAACGGAGAGATTCCATCTTTCCAACAAATTCGTATATTCCTGATCGCGAGCTAATATTAAAAAACGTTCAATGGGCCGTAAAATTCTCAAACGGAGAGATTCCATCTTTCCAGCAAATTCGTATATTCCTGATCGCGAGCTAATATTAAAAACGTTCAATGGGCCGTAAAATTCTCAAACGGAGAGATTCCATCTTTCCAGCAAATTAATAGATTCCTCCTCGCGAGCTAATATTAAAAACGTTCAATGTGCCGTAAAATTCTCAAACGGAGATATTCCATCTTTCCAGCAAATTCATAGATTCCTGCTCGCGAGCTAATATTAAAAACGTTGAATGGGCCGTAAAATTCTCAAACGGAGAGATTCCATCTTTCCAGCAAATTCATAGATTCCTGATCGCGAGCTAATATTAAAAACGTTCAATGTGCCGTAAAATTCTCAAACGGAGAGATTCCATCTTTCCAGCAAATTCATAAATTCCTGATCGCGAGCTATTATTAAAAACGTTCAATGTGCCGTAAAATTCTCAAACGAAGAGATTCCATCTTTCCAGCAAATTAGTAGATTCCTGATCGCGAGCTAATATTAAAAACGTTCAATGTGCCGTAAAATTCTCAAACGGAGAGATTCCATCTTTCCAGCAAATAAATAGATTCCTGATCGCGAGCTAATATTAAAACGTTCAATGGGCCGTAAAATTCTCAAACGGAGAGATTCCATCTTTCCAGCCAATTAGTAGATTCCTGATCGCGAGCTAATATTAACAACGTTCAATGGGCCGTAAAATTCTCAAACGGAGAGATTCCATCTTTCCAGCCAATTCGTAGATTCCTGATCGCGAGCTAATATTAAAAACGTTCAATGGGCCGTAAAATTTTTAAACGGAGAGATTCCATCTTTCCAGCAAATTCGTATATTCCTGATCGCGAGCTAATATTAAAAACGTTCAATGTGCCGTAAAATTCAAAAACGGAGAGATTCCATCTTTCCAGCAAATTAGTAGATTCCTGATCGCGAGCTAATATTGAAAACGTTCAATGGGCCGTAAAATTCTCAACGGAGAGATTCCATCTTTCCAGCAAATTCATAGATTCCTGATCGCGAGCTAATATTAAAAACGTTCAATGGGCCGTAAAATTCTCAAACGGAGAGATTCCATCTTTCCAGCAAATTCATAGATTCCTGACCGGGAGCTAATATTAAAAACGTTCAATGGGCCCTAAAATTCTCAAACGGAGAGATTCCATCTTTCCAGCAAATTCATAGATTCCTGACCGCGAGCTAATATTAAAAACGTTCAATGGCCGTCAAATTCTCAAACGGAGAGATTCCATCTTTCCAGCCAATTAATAGATTCCTGATCGCGAGCTAATATTAAAAAACGGTCAATGAGCCGTAAAATTCTCAAACGGACAGATTCCATCTTTCCAGCAATTAATAGATTCCTGATCGCGAGCTAATATTAAAAACGTTCAATGTGCCGTAAAATTCTCAAACGGAGAGATTCCATCTTTCCAGCAAATCCATAGAATTCCTGATCGCGAGCTAATATTAAAAACGTTCAATGTGCCGTAAAATTCTCAAACGGAGAGATTCCATCTTTCCAGCAAATTCATAGATTCCTGATCGCGAGCTAATATTAAAAACGTTCAATGGGCCGTAAAATTCTCAAACGGAGAGATTCCATCTTTCCAGGAAATTCGTAGATTCCTGATCGCGAGCTAATATTAAATACGTTCAATGGGCCGTAAAATTCTCAAACGGAGAGATTCCATCTTTCCAGCAAATTCGTATATTCCTGATCGCGAGCTAATATTAAAAACGTTCAATGTGCCGTAAAATTTTCAAACGGAGAGATTCCATCTTTCCAGCAAATTCATAGATTCCTGATCGCGAAGCTATTATTAAAAACGTTCAATGTGCCGTAAAATTCTCAAACGGAGAGATTCCATCTTTCCAGCAAATTAATAGATTCCTGCTCGCGAGCTAATATTAAAAACGTTCAATGTGCCGTAAAATTCTCAAACGGAGAGATTCCATCTTTCCAGCAAATTCATAGATTCCTGACCGGGAGCTAATATTAAAAATGTTCAATGGGCCGTAAAATTCTCAAACGGAGAGATTCCATCTTTCCAGCAAATTCATAGATTCCTGATCGCGAGCTAATATTAAAAACGTTCAATGTGCCGTAAAATTCTCAAACGGAGAGATTCCATCTTCCCAGCAAATTCATAGATTCCTGATCGCGAGCTAATATTAAAAACGTTCAATGGGCCGTAAATTTCTCAAACGGAGAGATTCCATCTTTCCAGCAAATTCGTATATTCCCGATCGTGAGCTAATATTAAAAACGTTCAATGTGCCGTAAAATTCTCAAACGGAGAGATTCCATCTTTCCAGCAAATTCATAGATTCCTGATCGCGAGCTAATATTAAAAACGTTCAATGGGCCGTAAAATTCTCAAACGGAGAGGATTCCATCATTCCAGCAAATTCGTAGATTCCTGATCGCGAGCTAATATTAAAAACGTTCAGTGGGCCGTAAAATTCTCAAACGGAGAGATTCCATAATTCCAGCAAATTCGTATATTCCTGA
Organism: Actinernus sp. WN-2022; assembly: GCA_030867875.1. Classification (NCBI taxonomy): domain Eukaryota; kingdom Metazoa; phylum Cnidaria; class Anthozoa; order Actiniaria; family Actinernidae; genus Actinernus; species Actinernus sp. WN-2022. The sequence continues at coordinate 5,124 of JAOWCC010000873.1, read as the reverse complement.
TCGCGAGCTAATATTAAAACGTTCAATGTGCCGTAAAATTCTCAAACGGAGAGATTCCATCTTTCCAGCAAATTAATAGATTCCTGCTCGCGAGCTAATATTAAAAACGTTCAATGCGCCGTAAAATTCTCAAACGGAGAGATTCCATCTTTCCAGCAAATTCATAGATTCCTGATCGCGAGCTAATATTAAAAACGTTCAATGTGCCGTAAAATTCTCAAACGGAGAGATTCCATCTTTCCAGCAAATTCATAGATTCCTGATCGCGAGCTAATATTAAAAACGTTCAATGGGCCGTAAAATTCTCAAACGGAGAGATTCCATCTTTCCAGGAAATTCGTATATTCCTGATCGCGAGCTAATATTAAAAACGTTCAATGTGCCGTAAAATTCTCAAACGGAGAGATTCCATCTTTCCAGCGAATTAATAGATTCCTGATCGCGAGCTAATATTGAAAACGTTCAATGTGCCGTAAAATTCTCAAACGGAGAGATTCCATCTTTCCAGCGAATTGATAGATTCCGGCTCGCGAGCTAATATTAAAAAACGTTCAATGGGCCGTAAAATTCTCAAACGGAGAGATTCCATCTTTCCAGCGAATTCATAGATTCCTAATCGCGAGCTAATATTGAAAACGTTCAATGTGCCGTAAAATTCTCAAACGGAGAGATTCCATCTTCCCAGCAAATTCATAGATTCCCTGATCGCGAGCTAATATTAAAAACGTTCAATGGGCCGTAAATTTCTCAAACGGAGAGATTCCATCTTTCCAGCAAATTCGTATATTCCCGATCGCGAAGCTAATATTAAAAACGTTCAATGTGCCGTAAAATTCTCAAACGGAGAGATTCCATCTTTCCAGCGAATTCATAGATTCCTGCTCGCGAGCTAATATTAAAAACGTTCAATGTGCCGTAAAATTCTAAAACGGAGAGATTCCATCTTTCCAGCGAATTCATAGATTCCTGATCGCGAGCTAATATTAAAAACGTTCAATGGGCCGTAAAATTCTCAAACGGAGAGATTCCATCTTTCCAGCAAATTCGTAGATTCCTGATCGCGAGCTAATATTAAAAACGTTCAGTGGGCCGTAAAATTCTCAAACGGAGAGATTCCATCTTTCCAGCAAATTAGTATATTCCTGATCGCGAGCTAATATTAAAAACGTTCAATGTGCCGTAAAATTCTCAAACGGAGAGATTCCATCTTTCCAGCAAATTAATAGATTCCTGCTCGCGAGCGAATATTAAAAACGTTCAATGGGCCGTAAAATTCTCAAACGGAGAGATTCCATCTTTCCAGCAAATTCATAGATTCCTGATCGCGAGCTAATATTAAAAAATGTTCAATGTGCCGTAAAATTCTCAAACGGAGAGATTCCATCTTTCCAGCAAATTCATAGATTCCTGATCGCGAGCTAATATTAAAAACGTTCAATGGGCCGTAAAAATTCTCAAACGGAGAGATTCCATCTTTCCAGGAAATTCGTATATTCCTGATCGCGAGCTAATATTAAAAAACGTTCAATGTGCCGTAAAATTCTCAAACGGAGAGATTCCATCTTTCCAGCAAATTCATAGATTCCTGATCGCGAGCTATTATTAAAAACGTTCAATGTGCCGTAAAATTCTCAAACGGAGAGATTCCATCTTTCCAGCAAATTAATAGATTCCTGCTCGCGAGCTAATATTAAAAACGTTCAATGGGCCGTAACATTCTCAAACGGAGAGATTCCATCTTTCCAGGCAAATTCATAGATTCCTGATCGCGAGCTAATATTAAAAAACGTTCAATGTGCCGTAAAATTCTCAAATGGAGAGATTCCATCTTTCCAGCAAATTCATAGATTCCTGAATCGCGAGCTAATATTAAAAACGTTTCAATGGGCCGTAAAAATTCTCAAACGGAGAGATTCCATCTTTCCAGCCAATTCGTATAATTCCTGATCGCGAGCTAATATTAAAAACGTTCAATGTGCCGTAAAATTCTCAAACGGAGAGATTCCATCTTTCCAGCAAATTAATAGATTCCTGCTCGCGAGCTAATATTAAAAACGTTCAATGTGCCGTAAAATTCTCAAACGGAGAGATTCCATCTTTCCAGCAAATTCATAGATTCCTGACCGGGAGCTAATATTAAAAACGTTCAATGGGCCGTAAAATTCTCAAACGGAGAGATTCCATCTTTCCAGCAAATTCGTATATTCCTGATCGCGAGCTAATATTAAAAACGTTCAATGTGCCGTAAAATTCTCAAACGGAGAGATTCCATCTTTCCAGCAAATTCATAGATTCCTGATCGCGAGCTATTATTAAAAACGTTCAATGTGCCGTAAAATTCTCAAACGGAGAGATTCCATCTTTCCAGCAAATTCGTATATTCCTGATCGCGAGCTAATATTAAAAACGTTCAATGTGCCGTAAAATTCTCAAACGGAGAGATTCCATCTTTCCAGCAAATTAATAGATTCCTGCTCGCGAGCTAATATTAAAAACGTTCAATGGGCCGTAAAATTCTCAAACGGAGAGATTCCATCTTTCCAGCAAATTCATAGATTCCTGATCGCGAGCTAATATTAAAAACGTTCAATGTGCCGTAAAATTCTCAAACGGAGAGATTCCATCTTTCCAGCAAATTCATAGATTCCTGATCGCGAGCTAATATTAAAAACGTTCAATGGGCCCGTAAAATTCTCAAACGGAGAGATTCCATCTTTCCAGGAAATTCGTAGATTCCTGACCGGGAGCTAATATTAAAAACGTTCAATGGGCCCTAAAATTCTCAAACGGAGAGATTCCATCTTTCCAGCAAATTCATAGATTCCTGACCGCGAGCTAATATTAAAAACGTTCAATGGGCCGTCAAATTCTCAAACGGAGAGATTCCATCTTTCCAGCCAATTAATAGATTCCTGATCGCGAGCTAATATTAAAAACGGTCAATGAGCCGTAAAATTCTCAACGGACAGATTCCATCTTTCCAGCCAATTAATAGATTCCTGATCGCGAGCTAATATTAAAAAACGTTCAATGTGCCGTAAAATTCTCAAACGGAGAGATTCCATCTTTCCAGCAAATCCATAGATTCCTGATCGCGAGCTAATATTAAAAACGTTCAATGTGCCGTAAAATTCTCAAACGGAGAGATTCCATCTTTCCAGCAAATTCATAGATTCCTGATCGCGAGCTAATATTAAAAACGTTCAATGGGCCGTAAAATTCTCAAACGGAGAGATTCCATCTTTCCAGGAAATTCGTAGATTCCTGATCGCGAGCTAATATTAAATACGTTCAATGGGCCGTAAAATTCTCAAACGGAGAGATTCCATCTTTCCAGCAAATTCGTATATTCCTGATCGCGAGCTAATATTAAAAACGTTCAATGTGCCGTAAAATTTTCAAACGGAGAGATTCCATCTTTCCAGCAAATTCATAGATTCCTGATCGCGAGCTATTATTAAAAACGTTCAATGTGCCGTAAAATTCTCAAACGGAGAGATTCCATCTTTCCAGCAAATTCATAGATTCCTGACCGGGAGCTAATATTAAAAACGTTCAATGGGCCCTAAAATTCTCAAACGGAGAGATTCCATCTTTCCAGCAAATTCATAGATTCCTGACCGCGAGCTAATATTAAAAACGTTCAATGGGCCGTCAAATTCTCAAACGGAGAGATTCCATCTTTCCAGCCAATTAATAGATTCCTGATCGCGAGATAATATTAAAAACGTTCAATGGGCCGTAAAATTCTCAAACGGAGAGATTCCATCTTTCCAGCAAATCCGTAGATTCCTGATCGCGAGCTAATATTAAAAACGTTCAATGTGCCGTAAAATTCTCAAACGGAGAGATTCCATCTTTCCAGCAAATTCATAGATTCCTGATCGCGAGCTATTATTAAAAACGTTCAATGTGCCGTAAAATTCTCAAACGGAGAGATTCCATCTTTCCAGCAAATTAATAGATTCCTGATCGGGAGCTAATATTAAAAACGTTCAATGTGCCGTAAAATTCTCAAACGGAGAGATTCCATCTTTCCAGCAAATTAATAGATTCCTGCTCGCGAGCTAATATTAAAAACGTTCAATGTGCCGTAAAATTCTCAAACGGAGAGATTCCATCTTTCCAGCAAATTCATAGATTCCTGATCGCGAGCTAATATTAAAAACGTTCAATGTGCCGTAAAATTCTCAAACGGAGAGCTTCCATCTTTCCAGCAAATTCGTAGATTCCTGATCGCGAGCTAATATTAAAAACGTTCAATGGGCCGTAAAATTCTCAAACGGAGAGATTCCATCTTTCCAGCAAATTAATAGATTCCTGATCGGGAGCTAATATTAAAAACGTTCAATGTGCCGTAAAATTCTCAAACGGAGAGATTCCATCTTTCCAGCAAATTAATAGATTCCTGCTCGCGAGCTAATATTAAAAACGTTCAATGTGCCGTAAAATTCTCAAACGGAGAGATTCCATCTTTCCAGCAAATTCATAGATTCCTGATCGCGAGCTAATATTAAAAACGTTCAATGTGCCGTAAAATTCTCAAAGGGAGAGATTCCATCTTTCCAGCAAATTCATAGATTCCTGATCGGGAGCTAATATTAAAAACGTTCAATGTGCCGTAAAATTCTCAAACGGAGAGATTCCATCTTTCCAGCAAATTAATAGATTCCTGCTCGCGAGCTAATATTAAAAACGTTCAATGTGCCGTAAAATTCTCAAACGGAGAGATTCCATCTTTCCAGCAAATTCATAGATTCCTGATCGCGAGATAATATTAAAAACGTTCAATGGGCCGTAAAATTCTCAAACGGAGAGATTCCATCTTTCCAGCAAATCCGTAGATTCCTGATCGCGAGCTAATATTAAAAACGTGTCAATGTGCCGTAAAATTCTCAAACGGAGAGATTCCATCTTTCCAGCAAATTCGTATATTCCTGATCGCGAGCTAATATTAAAAACGTTCAATGGGCCGTAAAATTCTCAAACGGAGAGATTCCATCTTTCCAGCAAATTCGTAGATTCCTGATCGGGAGCTAATATTAAAAACGTTCAATGTGCCGTAAAATTCTCAAACGGAGAGCTTCCATCTTTCCAGCAAATTCGTAGATTCCTGATCGCGAG
>JAOWCC010000872.1:0-103354 GCA_030867875.1 Actinernus sp. WN-2022 | reverse complement strand
ATTCATCATTCCTGATTCATCATTCATCATTCCTGATTCCTGATTCATCATTCCTGATTCATCATTCATAATTCCTGAATCATCATTCCTGATTCCTGATTCATCATTCCTGATTCCTGATTCATCATTCCTGATTCATCATTCCTGATTCATTAATCCTGATTCCTGATTGATCATTCCTCATTCCTGATTGATCATTCCTCATTCCTGATTCATCATTCCTCATTCCTGATTCATCATTCCTGATTCTTGATTCATCATTCCTGATTCCTGATTCCTGATTCATCATTCATCATTCCTGATTCATCATTCCTGATTCCTGATTCATCATTGCTGATTCCTGATTCATAATTCATCATTCCTGATTCCTGATTCATCATTCCTGATTCATCATTCATCATTCCTGATTCATCATTCATCATTCCTGAATCATCATTCCTGATTCCTGATTCCTGTTTCATCATTCCTGATTCATCATTCCTGATTCATCATTCCTGATTTCTGATTCATCATTGCTGATTCCTGATTCATCATTCATCATTGGTGATTCATCATTCCTGATTCATCATTCCTGATTCATCATTCATCATTCCTGATTCATCATTCCTGATTCCTGATTCCTGATTCATCATTCCTGATTCATCATTCCTGATTTCTGATTCATCATTCATCATTCCTGATTCCTGATTCATCATTCTTGATTCATCATTCCTGATTCATCATTCCTGATTCCTGATTCATCATTGCTGATTCCTGATTCATCATTGCTGATTCCTGATTCATCATTCATCATTGCTGATTCATCATTCCTGATTCATCATTCCTGATTCATCATTCATCATTCCTAATTCATCATTCCTGATTCCTGATTCCTGATTCATCATTCCTGATTCATCATTCCTGATTTCTGATTCATCATTCATCATTCCTGGATCCTGATTCATCATTCCTGATTCATCATTCCTGATCCATCATTCATCATTCCTGATTCATCATTCCTGATTCCTGATTCATCATTGCTGATTCCTGATTCATCATTCATCATTGCTGATTCCTGATTCATCATTCATCATTCCTGATTCCTGATTCATCATTCCTGATTCATCATTCATCATTCCTGATTCCTGATTCATCATTCCTGATTCATCATTCATAATTCCTGAATCATTATTCCTGATTCCTGATTCATCATTCCTGATTCATCATTCCTGATTACTGACTCATCATTCATCATTCCTGATTCATCATTCCGGATTCCTGATTCATCATTGCTGATTCCTGATTCATCATTCATCATTGCTGATTCCTGATTCATCATTCATCATTCATGATTCCTGATTCATCATTCCAGATTCATCATTCATCATTCCTGATTCCTGATTCATCATTCCTGAGTCATCATTCATAATTCCTGAATCATCATTCCTGATTCCTGATTCATCATTCCTGATTCCTGATTCATCATTCCTGATTCATCATTCCTGATTACTGATTCATCATTCATCATTCCTCATTCCTGATTCATCATTCCTGATTCATCATTCATCATTCCTGATTCATCATTCATCATTCCTGATTCATCATTCATCATTCCTGATTCATCATTCCTGATTCCTGATTCATCATTCCTGATTGCTGACTCATCATTCCTGATGCATCATTCCTGATTCATCATTCCTGATTCCTGTTTCATTATTCCTGATTCCTGATTCATCATTCCTGATTCATGATTCACCATTCCTGATTCCTGATTCGTCATTCCTCTTTCCTGATTCATCAGTCCTGATTCCTGATACATCATTCATCATTCCTGATTCATCATTCCTGATTCCTGATTCATCATTCCTGATTCCTGATTCATCATTCATCATTCCTGATTCATCATTCCTCATTCCTGATTCATCATTCCTGATTCCTGATTGATCATTCCTCATTCCTGATTGATCATTCCTCATTCCTGATTCATCATTCCTGATTCTTGATTCATCATTCCTGATTCCTGATTCCTGATTCATCATTCATCATTCCTGATTCATCATTCCTCATTCCTGATTCATCATTCCTGATTCCTGATTGATCATTCCTCATTACTGATTGATCATTCCTCATTCCTGATTCATCATTCCTGATTCTTGATTCATCATTCTGATTCCTGATTAATCACTCCTGATTCCTAATTCCTGATTCATCATTCCTGATTCATCATTCATCATTCCTGATTCATCATTCATCATTCCTGATTCATCATTCCTGATTCATCATTCATCATTCCTGATTCATCATTGCTGATTCCTGATTCATAATTCATCATTCCTGATTCCTGATTCATCATTCCTGATTCATCATTCATCATTCCTGATTCATCATTCATCATTCCTGAATCATCATTCCTGATTCCTGATTCCTGTTTCATCATTCCTGATTCATCATTCCTGATTCATCATTCTGATTTCTGATTCATCATTGCTGATTCCTGATTCATCATTCATCATTGCTGATTCATCATTCCTGATTCATCATTCCTGATTCATCATTCATCATTCCTGATTCATCATTCCTGATTCCTGATTCCTGATTCATCATTCCTGATTCATCATTCCTGATTTCTGATTCATCATTCATCATTCCTGATTCCTGATTCATCATTCTTGATTCATCATTCCTGATCCATCATTCATCATTCCTGATTCATCATTCCGGATTCCTGATTCATCATTGCTGATTCCTGATTCATCATTCATCATTGCTGATTCCTGATTCATCATTCATCATTCATGATTCCTGATTCATGATTCCTGATTCCTGATTCATCATTCATCATTCATGATTCATCATTCATCATTCCTGATTCATCATTCCTGATTCCTGACTCATCATTCATCATTCCTGATTCATCATTCCTTATTCCTGATTCATCATTCCTGATTCCTGATTCATCATTCATCATTCCTGATTCATCATTCCTGATTCCTGATTCATCATTCCTGATTCCTGATTAATCACTCCTGATTCCTAATTCCGGATTCATCATTCCTGATTCATCATTCATCATTCCTGATTCCTGATTCATCATTCCTGATTCATCATTCATCATTCCTGATCATGATTCATCATTCCTGATTCATCATTGCTGATTCCTGATTCATCATTCATCATTCCTGATTCCTGATTCCTGATTCATCATTCCTGATTCGTCATTCATCATTCCTGATTCATCATTCCTGATTCCTGACTCATCATTCATCATTCCTGATTTATCATTCCTTATTCCTGATTCAACATTCCTGATTCCTGATTCATGATTCACCATTCCTGATTCCTGATTCGTCATTCCTCTTTCCTGATTCATCATTCCTGAATCCTGATATATCATTCATCATTCCTGATTCATCATTCCTGATTCCTGATTCATCATTCCTGATTCCTGATTCATCATTCATCATTCCTGATTCATCATTCCTCATTCCTGATTGATCATTCCTCATTCCTGTTTCATCATTCCTCATTCCTGATTGATCATTCCTCATTCCTGATTCATCATTCCTGATTCTTGATTCATCATTCCTGATTCTGATTAATCACCCCTGATTCCTGATTCCTGATTCATCATTCCTGATTCATCAATCCTGATTCATCATTCATCATTCTTGATTCATCATTCCTGATTCCTGATTCATCATTGCTGATTCCTGATTCATCATTCATCATTCCTGATTCCGGATTCATCATTCCTGATTCCTGATTCATCATTCCTGATTCCTGATTCATCATTCCTGATTCATCATTCCTGATTCATTAATCCTGATTCCTGATTGATCATTCCTCATTCCTGATTGATCATTCCTCATTCCTGATTCATCATTCCTCATTCCTGATTCATCATTCCTGATTCTTGATTCATCATTCCTGATTCCTGATTCCTGATTCATCATTCATCATTCCTGATTCATCATTCCTGATTCCTGATTCATCATTGCTGATTCCTGATTCATAATTCATCATTCCTGATTCTGATTCATCATTCCTGATTCATCATTCATCATTCCTGATTCATCATTCATCATTCCTGAATCATCATTCCTGATTCCTGATTCCTGTTTCATCATTCCTGATTCATCATTCCTGATTCATCATTCCTGATTTCTGATTCATCATTGCTGATTCCTGATTCATCATTCATCATTGGTGATTCATCATTCCTGATTCATCATTCCTGATTCATCATTCATCATTCCTGATTCATCATTCCTGATTCCTGATTCCTGATTCATCATTCCTGATTCATCATTCCTGATTTCTGATTCATCATTCATCATTCCTGATTCCTGATTCATCATTCTTGATTCATCATTCCTGATTCATCATTCCTGATTCCTGATTCATCATTGCTGATTCCTGATTCATCATTGCTGATTCCTGATTCATCATTCATCATTGCTGATTCATCATTCCTGATTCATCATTCCTGATTCATCATTCATCATTCCTAATTCATCATTCCTGATTCCTGATTCCTGATTCATCATTCCTGATTCATCATTCCTGATTTCTGATTCATCATTCATCATTCCTGGATCCTGATTCATCATTCCTGATTCATCATTCCTGATCCATCATTCATCATTCCTGATTCATCATTCCTGATTCCTGATTCATCATTGCTGATTCCTGATTCATCATTCATCATTGCTGATTCCTGATTCATCATTCATCATTCCTGATTCCTGATTCATCATTCCTGATTCATCATTCATCATTCCTGATTCCTGATTCATCATTCCTGATTCATCATTCATAATTCCTGAATCATTATTCCTGATTCCTGATTCATCATTCCTGATTCATCATTCCTGATTACTGACTCATCATTCATCATTCCTGATTCATCATTCCGGATTCCTGATTCATCATTGCTGATTCCTGATTCATCATTCATCATTGCTGATTCCTGATTCATCATTCATCATTCATGATTCCTGATTCATCATTCCAGATTCATCATTCATCATTCCTGATTCCTGATTCATCATTCCTGAGTCATCATTCATAATTCCTGAATCATCATTCCTGATTCCTGATTCATCATTCCTGATTCCTGATTCATCATTCCTGATTCATCATTCCTGATTACTGATTCATCATTCATCATTCCTCATTCCTGATTCATCATTCCTGATTCATCATTCATCATTCCTGATTCATCATTCATCATTCCTGATTCATCATTCATCATTCCTGATTCATCATTCCTGATTCCTGATTCATCATTCCTGATTGCTGACTCATCATTCCTGATGCATCATTCCTGATTCATCATTCCTGATTCCTGTTTCATTATTCCTGATTCCTGATTCATCATTCCTGATTCATGATTCACCATTCCTGATTCCTGATTCGTCATTCCTCTTTCCTGATTCATCAGTCCTGATTCCTGATACATCATTCATCATTCCTGATTCATCATTCCTGATTCCTGATTCATCATTCCTGATTCCTGATTCATCATTCATCATTCCTGATTCATCATTCCTCATTCCTGATTCATCATTCCTGATTCCTGATTGATCATTCCTCATTCCTGATTGATCATTCCTCATTCCTGATTCATCATTCCTGATTCTTGATTCATCATTCCTGATTCCTGATTCCTGATTCATCATTCATCATTCCTGATTCATCATTCCTCATTCCTGATTCATCATTCCTGATTCCTGATTGATCATTCCTCATTACTGATTGATCATTCCTCATTCCTGATTCATCATTCCTGATCTTGATTCATCATTCCTGATTCCTGATTAATCACTCCTGATTCCTAATTCCTGATTCATCATTCCTGATTCATCATTCATCATTCCTGATTCATCATTCATCATTCCTGATTCATCATTCCTGATTCATCATTCATCATTCCTGATTCATCATTGCTGATTCCTGATTCATAATTCATCATTCCTGATTCCTGATTCATCATTCCTGATTCATCATTCATCATTCCTGATTCATCATTCATCATTCCTGAATCATCATTCCTGATTCCTGATTCCTGTTTCATCATTCCTGATTCATCATTCTGATTCATCATTCCTGATTTCTGATTCATCATTGCTGATTCCTGATTCATCATTCATCATTGCTGATTCATCATTCCTGATTCATCATTCCTGATTCATCATTCATCATTCCTGATTCATCATTCCTGATTCCTGATTCCTGATTCATCATTCCTGATTCATCATTCCTGATTTCTGATTCATCATTCATCATTCCTGATTCCTGATTCATCATTCTTGATTCATCATTCCTGATCCATCATTCATCATTCCTGATTCATCATTCCGGATTCCTGATTCATCATTGCTGATTCCTGATTCATCATTCATCATTGCTGATTCCTGATTCATCATTCATCATTCATGATTCCTGATTCATGATTCCTGATTCCTGATTCATCATTCATCATTCATGATTCATCATTCATCATTCCTGATTCATCATTCCTGATTCCTGACTCATCATTCATCATTCCTGATTCATCATTCCTTATTCCTGATTCATCATTCCTGATTCCTGATTCATCATTCATCATTCCTGATTCATCATTCCTGATTCCTGATTCATCATTCCTGATTCCTGATTAATCACTCCTGATTCCTAATTCCGGATTCATCATTCCTGATTCATCATTCATCATTCCTGATTCCTGATTCATCATTCCTGATTCATCATTCATCATTCCTGATTCATGATTCATCATTCCTGATTCATCATTGCTGATTCCTGATTCATCATTCATCATTCCTGATTCCTGATTCCTGATTCATCATTCTGATTCGTCATTCATCATTCCTGATTCATCATTCCTGATTCCTGACTCATCATTCATCATTCCTGATTTATCATTCCTTATTCCTGATTCAACATTCCTGATTCCTGATTCATGATTCACCATTCCTGATTCCTGATTCGTCATTCCTCTTTCCTGATTCATCATTCCTGAATCCTGATATATCATTCATCATTCCTGATTCATCATTCCTGATTCCTGATTCATCATTCCTGATTCCTGATTCATCATTCATCATTCCTGATTCATCATTCCTCATTCCTGATTGATCATTCCTCATTCCTGTTTCATCATTCCTCATTCCTGATTGATCATTCCTCATTCCTGATTCATCATTCCTGATTCTTGATTCATCATTCCTGATTCCTGATTAATCACCCCTGATTCCTGATTCCTGATTCATCATTCCTGATTCATCAATCCTGATTCATCATTCATCATTCTTGATTCATCATTCCTGATTCCTGATTCATCATTGCTGATTCCTGATTCATCATTCATCATTCCTGATTCCGGATTCATCATTCCTGATTCATCATTCATCATTCCTGATTCATCATTCATCATTCCTGATTCATCATTGCTGATTCCTGATTCATCATTCATCATTCTTGATTCATCATTTCTGATTCCTGATTCATCATTCATCATTCCTGATTCATCATTCATCATTCCTGATTCATCATTCCTGATCCTGACTCATCATTCATCATTCCTGATTCATCATTCCTTATTCCTGATTCATCATTCCTGATTCCTGATTCATCATTCATCATTCCTGATTCATCATTCCTGATTCCTGATTCATCATTCTGATTCCTGATTCCTGATTCATCATTCCCGATTCATCATTCATCATTCCTGATTCATCATTCCTGATTCCTGATTCCTGATTCATCATTCATCATTCCTGATTCATCATTCCTCATTCCTGATTCATCATTCCTGATTCCTGATTGATCATTCCTCATTCCTGATTGATCATTCCTCATTCCTGATTCATCATTCCTGATTCTTGATTCATCATTCCTGATTCCTGATTAATCACTCCTGATTCCTAATTCCTGATTCATCATTCCTGATTCATCATTCATCATTCCTGATTCATCATTCATCATTCCTGATTCATCATTCCTGATTCATCATTCCTGTTTCCTGATTCATCATTGCTGATTCCTGATTCATAATTCATCATTCCTGATTCCTGATTCATCATTCATCATTCCTGATTCATCATTCATCATTCCTGAATCATCATTCCTGATTCCTGATTCCTGATTCATCATTCCTGATTCATCATTCCTGATTCATCATTCCTGATTCCTGATTCATCATTGCTGATTCCTGATTCATCATTCATCATTGCTGATTCATCATTCCTGATTCATCATTCCTGATTCATCATTCATCATTCCTGATTCATCATTCCTGATTCCTGATTCCTGATTCATCATTCCTGATTCATCATTCCTGATTTCTGATTCATCATTCATCATTCCTGATTCCTGATTCATCATTCCTGATTCATCATTCCTGATCCATCATTCATCATTCCTGATTCATCATTCCGGATTCCTGATTCATCATTGCTGATTCCTGATTCATCATTCATCATTGCTGATTCCTGATTCATCATTCATCATTCATGATTCCTGATTCATCATTCCTGATTCATCATTCATCATTCCTGATTCCTGATTCATCATTGCTGATTCCTGATTCATAATTCATCATTCCTGATTCCTGATTCATCATTCATCATTCCTGATTCATCATTCATCATTCCTGAATCATCATTCCTGATTCCTGATTCCTGATTCATCATTCATAATTCATCATTCCTGATTCCTGATTCATCATTCCTGATTCATCATTCATCATTCCTGATTCATCATTCATCATTCCTGAATCATCATTCCTGATTCCTGATTCCTGATTCATCATTCCTGATTCATCATTCCTGATTCCTGATTCATCATTGCTGATTCCTGATTCATCATTGCTGATTCCTGATTCATCATTCATCATTGCTGATTCATCATTCCTGATTCATCATTCCTGATTCATCATTCATCATTCCTAATTCATCATTCCTGATTCCTGATTCCTGATTCATCATTCCTGATTCATCATTCCTGATTTCTGATTCATCATTCATCATTCCTGGATCCTGATTCATCATTCCTGATTCATCATTCCTGATCCATCATTCATCATTCCTGATTCATCATTCCTGATTCCTGATTCATCATTGCTGATTCCTGATTCATCATTCATCATTGCTGATTCCTGATTCATCATTCATCATTCCTGATTCCTGATTCATCATTCCTGATTCATCATTCATCATTCCTGATTCCTGATTCATCATTCCTGATTCATCATTCATAATTCCTGAATCATTATTCCTGATTCCTGATTCATCATTCCTGATTCATCATTCCTGATTACTGACTCATCATTCATCATTCCTGATTCATCATTCCGGATTCCTGATTCATCATTGCTGATTCCTGATTCATCATTCATCATTGCTGATTCCTGATTCATCATTCATCATTCATGATTCCTGATTCATCATTCCAGATTCATCATTCATCATTCCTGATTCCTGATTCATCATTCCTGAGTCATCATTCATAATTCCTGAATCATCATTCCTGATTCCTGATTCATCATTCCTGATTCCTGATTCATCATTCCTGATTCATCATTCCTGATTACTGATTCATCATTCATCATTCCTCATTCCTGATTCATCATTCCTGATTCATCATTCATCATTCCTGATTCATCATTCATCATTCCTGATTCATCATTCATCATTCCTGATTCATCATTCCTGATTCCTGATTCATCATTCCTGATTGCTGACTCATCATTCCTGATTCATCATTCATCATTCCTGATTCATCATTCATCATTCCTGAATCATCATTCCTGATTCCTGATTCCTGTTTCATCATTCCTGATTCCTGATTCATCATTCATCATTCATGATTCATCATTCATCATTCCTGATTCATCATTCCTGATTCCTGACTCATCATTCATCATTCCTGATTCATCATTCCTTATTCCTGATTCATCATTCCTGATTCCTGATTAATCACTCCTGATTCCTAATTCCGGATTCATCATTCCTGATTCATCATTCATCATTCCTGATTCCTGATTCATCATTCCTGATTCATCATTCATCATTCCTGATTCATGATTCATGATTCCTGATTCATCATTGCTGATTCCTGATTCATCATTCATCATTCCTGATTCCTGATTCCTGATTCATCATTCCTGATTCGTCATTCATCATTCCTGATTCATCATTCCTGATTCCTGACTCATCATTCATCATTCCTGATTTATCATTCCTTATTCCTGATTCAACATTCCTGATTCCTGATTCATGATTCACCATTCCTGATTCCTGATTCGTCATTCCTCTTTCCTGATTCATCATTCCTGAATCCTGATATATCATTCATCATTCCTAATTCATCATTCCTGATTCCTGATTCATCATTCCTGATTCCTGATTCATCATTCATCATTCCTGATTCATCATTCCTCATTCCTGATTGATCATTCCTCATTCCTGTTTCATCATTCCTCATTCCTGATTGATCATTCCTCATTCCTGATTCATCATTCCTGATTCTTGATTCATCATTCCTGATTCCTGATTAATCACCCCTGATTCCTGATTCCTGATTCATCATTCCTGATTCATCAATCCTGATTCATCATTCATCATTCTTGATTCATCATTCCTGATTCCTGATTCATCATTGCTGATTCCTGATTCATCATTCATCATTCCTGATTCCGGATTCATCATTCCTGATTCATCATTCATCATTCCTGATTCATCATTCATCATTCCTGATTCATCATTGCTGATTCCTGATTCATCATTCATCATTCTTGATTCATCATTTCTGATTCCTGATTCATCATTCATCATTCCTGATTCATCATTCATCATTCCTGATTCATCATTCCTGATTCCTGACTCATCATTCATCATTCCTGATTCATCATTCCTTATTCCTGATTCATCATTCCTGATTCCTGATTCATCATTCATCATTCCTGATTCATCATTCCTGATTCCTGATTCATCATTCCTGATTCCTGATTCCTGATTCATCATTCCCGATTCATCATTCATCATTCCTGATTCATCATTCCTGATTCCTGATTCCTGATTCATCATTCATCATTCCTGATTCATCATTCCTCATTCCTGATTCATCATTCCTGATTCCTGATTGATCATTCCTCATTCCTGATTCATCATTCCTCATTCCTGATTCATCATTCCTGATTCTTGATTCATCATTCCTGATTCCTGATTAATCACTCCTGATTCCTAATTCCTGATTCATCATTCCTGATTCATCATTCATCATTCCTGATTCATCATTCATCATTCCTGATTCATCATTCCTGATTCATCATTCCTGTTTCCTGATTCATCATTGCTGATTCCTGATTCATAATTCATCATTCCTGATTCCTGATTCATCATTCATCATTCCTGATTCATCATTCATCATTCCTGAATCATCATTCCTGATTCCTGATTCCTGATTCATCATTCCTGATTCATCATTCCTGATTCATCATTCCTGATTCCTGATTCATCATTGCTGATTCCTGATTCATCATTCATCATTGCTGATTCATCATTCCTGATTCATCATTCCTGATTCATCATTCATCATTCCTGATTCATCATTCCTGATTCCTGATTCCTGATTCATCATTCCTGATTCATCATTCCTGATTTCTGATTCATCATTCATCATTCCTGATTCCTGATTCATCATTCCTGATTCATCATTCCTGATCCATCATTCATCATTCCTGATTCATCATTCCGGATTCCTGATTCATCATTGCTGATTCCTGATTCATCATTCATCATTGCTGATTCCTGATTCATCATTCATCATTCATGATTCCTGATTCATCATTCCTGATTCATCATTCATCATTCCTGATTCCTGATTCATCATTGCTGATTCCTGATTCATAATTCATCATTCCTGATTCCTGATTCATCATTCATCATTCCTGATTCATCATTCATCATTCCTGAATCATCATTCCTGATTCCTGATTCCTGATTCATCATTCCTGATTCATCATTCCTGATTCATCATTCCTGATTCCTGATTCATCATTGCTGATTCCTGATTCATCATTCATCATTGCTGATTCATCATTCCTGATTCATCATTCCTGATTCATCATTCATCATTCCTGATTCATCATTCCTGATTTCTGATTCATCATTCATCATTCCTGATTCCTGATTCATCATTCCTGATTCATCATTCCTGATCCATCATTCATCATTCCTGATTCATCATTCCGGATTCCTGATTCATCATTGCTGATTCCTGATTCATCATTCATCATTGCTGATTCCTGATTCCTGATTCATCATTCATGATTCCTGATTCATCATTCCTGATTCATCATTCATCATTCCTGATTCCTGATTCATCATTCCTGATTCATCATTCATAATTCCTGAATCATCATTCCTGATTCCTGATTCATCATTCCTGATTCCTGATTCATCATTCCTGATTCATCATTCCTGATTCATTAATCCTGATTCCTGATTGATCATTCCTCATTCCTGATTGATCATTCCTCATTCCTGATTCATCATTCCTGATTCCTGATTCATCATTCCTGATTCCTGATTAATCACTCCTGATTCCTGATTCCTGATTCCTGATTCATCATTCCTGATTCATCATTCCTGATTCCTGAGTCATCATTGCTGATTCCTGATTCATCATTGCTGATTCCTGAGTCATCATTCATCATTGCTGATTCCTGATTCCTGATTCATCATTCATGATTCCTGATTCATCATTCCTGATTCATCATTCATCATTCCTGATTCCTGATTCATCATTCCTGATTCATCATTCATAATTCCTGAATCATCATTCCTGATTCCTGATTCATCATTCCTGATTCCTGATTCATCATTCCTGATTCATCATTCCTGATTCATTAATCCTGATTCCTGATTGATCATTCCTCATTCCTGATTGATCATTCCTCATTCCTGATTCATCATTCCTGAGTCCTGATTCATCATTCCTGATTCCTGATTAATCACTCCTGATTCCTGATTCCTGATTCCTGATTCATCATTCCTGATTCATCATTCCTGATTCCTGATTCATCATTCCTGATTCATCATTCCTGATCCATCATTCATCATTCCTGATTCATCATTCCGGATTCCTGATTCATCATTGCTGATTCCTGATTCATCATTCATCATTGCTGATTCCTGATTCATCATTCATCATTCATGATTCCTGATTCATCATTCCTGATTCATCATTCATCATTCCTGATTCCTGATTCATCATTGCTGATTCCTGATTCATAATTCATCATTCCTGATTCCTGATTCATCATTCATCATTCCTGATTCATCATTCATCATTCCTGAATCATCATTCCTGATTCCTGATTCCTGATTCATCATTCCTGATTCATCATTCCTGATTCATCATTCCTGATTTCTGATTCATCATTGCTGATTCCTGATTCATCATTCATCATTGCTGATTCATCATTCCTGATTCATCATTCCTGATTCATCATTCATCATTCCTGATTCATCATTCCTGATTTCTGATTCATCATTCATCATTCCTGATTCCTGATTCATCATTCCTGATTCATCATTCCTGATCCATCATTCATCATTCCTGATTCATCATTCCGGATTCCTGATTCATCATTGCTGATTCCTGATTCATCATTCATCATTGCTGATTCCTGATTCCTGATTCATCATTCATGATTCCTGATTCATCATTCCTGATTCATCATTCATCATTCCTGATTCCTGATTCATCATTCCTGATTCATCATTCATAATTCCTGAATCATCATTCCTGATTCCTGATTCATCATTCCTGATTCCTGATTCATCATTCCTGATTCATCATTCCTGATTCATTAATCCTGATTCCTGATTGATCATTCATCATTCCTGATTGATCATTCCTCATTCCTGATTCATCATTCCTGATTCCTGATTCATCATTCCTGATTCCTGATTAATCACTCCTGATTCCTGATTCCTGATTCCTGATTCATCATTCCTGATTCATCATTCCTGATTCCTGATTCATCATTGCTGATTCCTGATTCATCATTCATCATTCCTGATTCCTGATTCATCATTCCTGATTCATCATTCATCATTCCTGATTCATCATTCATCATTCCTGATTCATCATTCCTGATTCCTGATTCATCATTCCTGATTGCTGACTCATCATTCCTGATGCATCATTCCTGATTCCTGTTTCATTATTCCTGATTCCTGATTCATCATTCCTGATTCATGATTCACCATTCCTGATTCCTGATTCGTCATTCCTCTTTCCTGATTCATCAGTCCTGATTCCTGATACATCATTCATCATTCCTGATTCATCATTCCTGATTCCTGATTCATCATTCCTGATTCCTGATTCATCATTCATCATTCCTGATTCATCATTCCTCATTCCTGATTCATCATTCCTGATTCCTGATTGATCATTCCTCATTCCTGATTGATCATTCCTCATTCCTGATTCATCATTCCTGATTCTTGATTCATCATTCCTGATTCCTGATTCCTGATTGATCATTCATCATTCCTGATTCATCATTCATCATTGCTGATTCATCATTCCTGATTCATCATTCCTGATTCATCATTCATCATTCCTGATTCATCATTCCTGATTCCTGATTCCTGATTCATCATTCCTGATTCATCATTCCTGATTTCTGATTCATCATTCATCATTCCTGATTCCTGATTCATCATTCATCATTCCTGATTCATCATTCCTGATTCATCATTCATCATTCCTGATTCATCATTCATCATTCCTGATTCATCATTCCTGATTCATCATTCCTGTTTCCTGATTCATCATTGCTGATTCCTGATTCATAATTCATCATTCCTGATTCCTGATTCATCATTCATCATTCCTGATTCATCATTCATCATTCCTGAATCATCATTCCTGATTCCTGATTCCTGATTCATCATTCCTGATTCATCATTCCTGATTCATCATTCCTGATTCCTGATTCATCATTGCTGATTCCTGATTCATCATTCATCATTGCTGATTCATCATTCCTGATTCATCATTCCTGATTCATCATTCATCATTCCTGATTCATCATTCCTGATTCCTGATTCCTGATTCATCATTCCTGATTCATCATTCCTGATTTCTGATTCATCATTCATCATTCCTGATTCCTGATTCATCATTCCTGATTCATCATTCCTGATCCATCATTCATCATTCCTGATTCATCATTCCGGATTCCTGATTCATCATTGCTGATTCCTGATTCATCATTCATCATTGCTGATTCCTGATTCATCATTCATCATTCATGATTCCTGATTCATCATTCCTGATTCATCATTCATCATTCCTGATTCCTGATTCATCATTGCTGATTCCTGATTCATAATTCATCATTCCTGATTCCTGATTCATCATTCATCATTCCTGATGCATCATTCATCATTCCTGAATCATCATTCCTGATTCCTGATTCCTGATTCATCATTCCTGATTCATCATTCCTGATTCATCATTCCTGATTCCTGATTCATCATTGCTGATTCCTGATTCATCATTCATCATTGCTGATTCATCATTCCTGATTCATCATTCCTGATTCATCATTCATCATTCCTGATTCATCATTCCTGATTTCTGATTCATCATTCATCATTCCTGATTCCTGATTCATCATTCCTGATTCATCATTCCTGATCCATCATTCATCATTCCTGATTCATCATTCCTGATTCATCATTCCTGATTCATCATTCCTGATTCCTGATTCATCATTGCTGATTCCTGATTCATCATTCATCATTGCTGATTCATCATTCCTGATTCATCATTCCTGATTCATCATTCATCATTCCTGATTCATCATTCCTGATTTCTGATTCATCATTCATCATTCCTGATTCCTGATTCATCATTCCTGATTCATCATTCCTGATCCATCATTCATCATTCCTGATTCATAATTCCGGATTCCTGATTCATCATTGCTGATTCCTGATTCATCATTCATCATTGCTGATTCCTGATTCCTGATTCATCATTCATGATTCCTGATTCATCATTCCTGATTCATCATTCATCATTCCTGATTCCTGATTCATCATTCCTGATTCATCATTCATAATTCCTGAATCATCATTCCTGATTCCTGATTCATCATTCCTGATTCCTGATTCATCATTCCTGATTCATCATTCCTGATTCATTAATCCTGATTCCTGATTGATCATTCCTCATTCCTGATTGATCATTCCTCATTCCTGATTCATCATTCCTGATTCCTGATTCATCATTCCTGATTCCTGATTAATCACTCCTGATTCCTGATTCCTGATTCCTGATTCATCATTCCTGATTCATCATTCCTGATTCCTGATTCATCATTGCTGATTCCTGATTCATCATTGCTGATTCCTGAGTCATCATTCATCATTGCTGATTCCTGATTCCTGATTCATCATTCATGATTCCTGATTCATCATTCCTGATTCATCATTCATCATTCCTGATTCCTGATTCATCATTCCTGATTCATCATTCATAATTCCTGAATCATCATTCCTGATTCCTGATTCATCATTCCTGATTCCTGATTCATCATTCCTGATTCATCATTCCTGATTCATTAATCCTGATTCCTGATTGATCATTCCTCATTCCTGATTGATCATTCCTCATTCCTGATTCATCATTCCTGAGTCCTGATTCATCATTCCTGATTCCTGATTAATCACTCCTGATTCCTGATTCCTGATTCCTGATTCATCATTCCTGATTCATCATTCCTGATTCCTGATTCATCATTCCTGATTCATCATTCCTGATCCATCATTCATCATTCCTGATTCATCATTCCGGATTCCTGATTCATCATTGCTGATTCCTGATTCATCATTCATCATTGCTGATTCCTGATTCATCATTCATCATTCATGATTCCTGATTCATCATTCCTGATTCATCATTCATCATTCCTGATTCCTGATTCATCATTGCTGATTCCTGATTCATAATTCATCATTCCTGATTCCTGATTCATCATTCATCATTCCTGATTCATCATTCATCATTCCTGAATCATCATTCCTGATTCCTGATTCCTGATTCATCATTCCTGATTCATCATTCCTGATTCATCATTCCTGATTCCTGATTCATCATTGCTGATTCCTGATTCATCATTCATCATTGCTGATTCATCATTCCTGATTCATCATTCCTGATTCATCATTCATCATTCCTGATTCATCATTCCTGATTTCTGATTCATCATTCATCATTCCTGATTCCTGATTCATCATTCCTGATTCATCATTCCTGATCCATCATTCATCATTCCTGATTCATCATTCCGGATTCCTGATTCATCATTGCTGATTCCTGATTCATCATTCATCATTGCTGATTCCTGATTCCTGATTCATCATTCATGATTCCTGATTCATCATTCCTGATTCATCATTCATCATTCCTGATTCCTGATTCATCATTCCTGATTCATCATTCATAATTCCTGAATCATCATTCCTGATTCCTGATTCATCATTCCTGATTCCTGATTCATCATTCCTGATTCATCATTCCTGATTCATTAATCCTGATTCCTGATTGATCATTCATCATTCCTGATTGATCATTCCTCATTCCTGATTCATCATTCCTGATTCCTGATTCATCATTCCTGATTCCTGATTAATCACTCCTGATTCCTGATTCCTGATTCCTGATTCATCATTCCTGATTCATCATTCCTGATTCCTGATTCATCATTGCTGATTCCTGATTCATCATTCATCATTCCTGATTCCTGATTCATCATTCCTGATTCATCATTCATCATTCCTGATTCATCATTCATCATTCCTGATTCATCATTCCTGATTCCTGATTCATCATTCCTGATTGCTGACTCATCATTCCCTGATGCATCATTCCTGATTCCTGTTTCATTATTCCTGATTCCTAATTCATCATTCTGATTCATGATTCACCATTCTGATTCCTGATTCGTCATTCCTCTTTCCTGATTCATCAGTCCTGATTCCTGATACATCATTCATCATTCCTGATTCATCATTCCTGATTCCTGATTCATCATTCCTGATTCCTGATTCATCATTCATCATTCCTGATTCATCATTCCTCATTCCTGATTCATCATTCCTGATGCCTGATTGATCATTCCTCATTCCTGATTGATCATTCCTCATTCCTGATTCATCATTCCTGATTCTTGATTCATCATTCCTGATTCCTGATTCCTGATTGATCATTCATCATTCCTGATTCATCATTCATCATTGCTGATTCAATCATTCCTGATTCATCATTCCTGATTCATCATTCATCATTCCTGATTCATCATTCCTGATTCCTGATTCCTGATTCATCATTCCTGATTCATCATTCCTGATTTCTGATTCATCATTCATCATTCCTGATTCCTGATTCATCATTCCTGATTCATCATTCCTGATCCATCATTCATCATTCCTGATTCATCATTCCGGATTCCTGATTCATCATTGCTGATTCCTGATTCATCATTCATCATTGCTGATTCCTGATTCATCATTCATCATTCATGATTCCTGATTCATCATTCCTGATTCATCATTCATCATTCCTGATTCCTGATTCATCATTCCTGATTCATCATTCATAATTCCTGAATCATCATTCCTGATTCCTGATTCATCATTCCTGATTCCTGATTCATCATTCCTGATTCATCATTCCTGATTCATCAATCCTGATTCCTGATTGATCATTCCTCATTCCTGATTGATCATTCCTCATTCCTGATTCATCATTCCTGATTCCTGATTCGACATTCCTGATTCCTGATTAATCACTCCTGATTCCTGATTCCTGATTCCTGATTCATCAATTCTGATTCATCATTCCTGATTCCTGATTCATCATTGCTGATTCCTGATTCATCATTCATCATTCCTGATTCCTGATTCATCATTCCTGATTCATCATTCATCATTCCTGATTCATCATTCCTCATTCCTGATTCATCATTCCTGATTCCTGATTCATCATTCCTGATTGCTGACTCATCATTCCTGATGCATCATTCCTGATTCATCATTCCTGATTCCTGTTTCATTATTCCTGTTTCCTGATTCATCATTCCTGATTCATGATTCACCATTCCTGATTCCTGATTCGTCATTCCTCTTTCCTGATTCATCAGTCCTGATTCATCATTCCTGATTCCCGATTCATCATTCCTGATTCTGATTCATCATTCCTGATTCCTGATTCATCATTCGATCATTCCTGATTCATCATTCCTGATCCTGATTAATCACTCCTGATTCCTAATTCCTGATTCATCATTCCTGATTCATCATTCATCATTCCTGATTCATCATTCCTGATTCATCATTCCTGATTCATCATTCCTGATTCCTGATTCATCATTGCTGATTCCTGATTCATAATTCATCATTCCTGATTTCCTGATTCATCATTCCTGATTCATCATTCATCATTCCTGATTCATCATTCATCATTCCTGAATCATCATTCCTGATTCCTGATTCCTGATTCATCATTCCTGATTCATCATTCCTGATTAATCATTCCTGATTCCTGATTCATCATTGCTGATTCCTGATTCATCATTCATCATTGCTGATTCATCATTCCTGATTCATCATTCCTGATTCATCATTCATCATTCCCTGATTCATCATTCCTGATTGCTGACTCATCATTCCTGATGCATCATTCCTGATTCATCATTCCTGATTCCTGTTTCATTATTCCTGTTTCCTGATTCATCATTCCTGATTCATGATTCACCATTCCTGATTCCTGATTCGTCATTCCTCTTTCCTGATTCATCAGTCCTGATTCCTGATACATCATTCATCATTCCTGATTCATCATTCCTGATTCCTGATTCATCATTCCTGATTCCTGATTCATCATTCATCATTCCTGATTCATCATTCCTGATTCCTGATTAATCACTCCTGATTCCTAATTCCTGATTCATCATTCCTGATTCATCATTCCTGATTCCTGATTAATCACTCCTGATTCCTAATTCCTGATTCATCATTCCTGATTCATCATTCATCATTCCTGATTCATCATTCCTGATTCATCATTCCTGATTCATCATTCCTGATTCCTGATTCATCATTGCTGATTCCTGATTCATAATTCATCATTCCTGATTCCTGATTCATCATTCCTGATTCATCATTCATCATTCCTGATTCATCATTCATCATTCCTGAATCATCATTCCTGATTCCTGATTCCTGATTCATCATTCCTGATTCATCATTCCTGATTAATCATTCCTGATTCCTGATTCATCATTGCTGATTCCTGATTCATCATTCATCATTGCTGATTCATCATTCCTGATTCATCATTCCTGATTCATCATTCATCATTCCTGATTCATCATTCCTGATTGTTGACTCATCATTCCTGATGCATCATTCCTGATTCATCATTCCTGATTCCTGTTTCATTATTCCTGTTTCCTGATTCATCATTCCTGATTCATGATTCACCATTCCTGATTCCTGATTCGTCATTCCTCTTTCCTGATTCATCAGTCCTGATTCCTGATACATCATTCATCATTCCTGATTCATCATTCCTGATTCCTGATTCATCATTCCTGATTCCTGATTCATCATTCATCATTCCTGATTCATCATTCCTGATTCCTGATTAATCACTCCTGATTCCTAATTCCTGATTCATCATTCCTGATTCATCATTCATCATTCCTGATTCATCATTCCTGATTCATCATTCCTGATTCATCATTCCTGATTCCTGATTCATCATTGCTGATTCCTGATTCATAATTCATCATTCCTGATTCCTGATTCATCATTCCTGATTCATCATTCATCATTCCTGATTCATCATTCATCATTCCTGAATCATCATTCCTGATTCCTGATTCCTGATTCATCATTCCTGATTCATCATTCCTGATTAATCATTCCTGATTCCTGATTCATCATTGCTGATTCCTGATTCATCATTCATCATTGCTGATTCATCATTCCTGATTCATCATTCCTGATTCATCATTCATCATTCCTGATTCATCATTCCTGATTGTTGACTCATCATTCCTGATGCATCATTCCTGATTCATCATTCCTGATTCCTGTTTCATTATTCCTGTTTCCTGATTCATCATTCCTGATTCATGATTCACCATTCCTGATTCCTGATTCGTCATTCCTCTTTCCTGATTCATCAGTCCTGATTCCTGATACATCATTCATCATTCCTGATTCATCATTCCTGATTCCTGATTCATCATTCCTGATTCCTGATTCATCATTCATCATTCCTGATTCATCATTCCTGATTCCTGATTAATCACTCCTGATTCCTAATTCCTGATTCATCATTCCTGATTCATCATTCATCATTCCTGATTCATCATTCCTGATTCATCATTCCTGATTCATCATTCCTGATTCCTGATTCATCATTGCTGATTCCTGATTCATAATTCATCATTCCTGATTCCTGATTCATCATTCCTGATTCATCATTCATCATTCCTGATTCATCATTCATCATTCCTGAATCATCATTCCTGATTCCTGATTCCTGATTCATCATTCCTGATTCATCATTCCTGATTCATCATTCCTGATTCCTGATTCATCATTGCTGATTCCTGATTCATCATTCATCATTGCTGATTCATCATTCCTGATTCATCATTCCTGATTCATCATTCATCATTCCTGATTCATCATTCCTGATTCCTGATTCCTGATTCATCATTCCTGATTCATCATTCCTGATTTCTGATTCATCATTCATCATTCCTGATTCCTGATTCATCATTCTTGATTCATCATTCCTGATCCATCATTCATCATTCCTGATTCATCATTCCTGATTCCTGATTCATCATTCATCATTCCTGATTCCTGATTCATCATTCCTGATTCATCATTCATCATTCCTGATTGATCATTGCTGATTCCTGATTCATCATTCCTGATTCGTGATTCATCATTCCTGATTGCTGATTCATCATTCCTGATGCATCATTCCTGATTCATCATTCCTGATTCCTGTTTCATTATTCCTGATTCCTGATTCATCATTCCTGATTCATGATTCACCATTCCTGATTCCTGATTCGTCAGTCCTCTTTCCTGATTCATCATTCCTGATTCCTGATTGATCATTCCTCATTCCTGATTCATCATTCCTGATTCCTGATTGATCATTCCTCATTCCTGATTGATCATTCCTCAATCCTGATTCATCATTCCTGATTCTTGATTCATCATTCCTGATTCCTGATTAATCACTCCTGATTCCTGATTCCTGATTCATCATTCCTGATTCATCAATCCTGATTCATCATTCATCATTCCTGATTCATCTTTCCTGATTCCTGATTCATCATTGCTGATTCCTGATTCATCATTCATCATTCCTGATTCCTGATTCATCATTCCTGATTCATCATTCATCATTCCTGATTCATCATTCATCATTCCTGATTCATCATTGCTGATTCCTGATTCATCATTCATCATTCCTGATTCCTGATTCCTGATTCATCATTCCTGATTCGTCATTCATCATTCCTGATTCATCATTCCTGATTCCTGACCCATCATTCATCATTCCTGATTCATCATTCCTTATTCCTGATTCAACATTCCTGATTCCTGATTCATGATTCACCATTCCTGATTCCTGATTCGTCATTCCTCTTTCCTGATTCATCATTCCTGAATCCTGATATATCATTCATCATTCCTGATTCATCATTCCTGATTCCTGATTCATCATTCCTGATTCCTGATTCATCATTCGTCATTCCTGATTCATCATTCCTCATTCCTGATTCATCATTCGTCATTCCTGATTCATCATTCCTCATTCCTGATTGATCATTCCTCATTCCTGATTCATCATTCATCATTCCTGAATCATCATTCCTGATTCCTGATTCCTGATTCATCATTCCTGATTCATCATTCCTGATTCATCATCCCTGATTTCTGATTCATCATTGCTGATTCCTGATTCATCATTCATCATTGCTGATTCATCATTCCTGATTCATCATTCCTGATTCATCATTCATCATTCCTGATTCATCATTCCTGATTCCTGATTCCTGATTCATCATTCCTGATTCATCATTCCTGATTTCTGATTCATCATTCATCATTCCTGATTCCTGATTCATCATTCTTGATTCATCATTCCTGATCCATCATTCATCATTCCTGATTCATCATTCCGGATTCCTGATTCATCATTGCTGATTCCTGATTCATCATTCATCATTGCTGATTCCTGATTCATCATTCATCATTCATGATTCCTGATTCATGATTCCTGATTCATCATTCATCATTCCTGATTCCTGATTCATCATTCCTGATTCATCATTCATAATTCCTGAATCATCATTCCTGATTCCTGATTCATCATTCCTGATTCCTGATTCATCATTCCTGATTCATCATTCATCATTCCTGATTCCTGATTCATCATTCCTGATTCATCATTCATCATTCCTGATTCATCATTCATCATTCCTGAATCATCATTCCTGATTCCTGATTCCTGATTCATCATTCCTGATTCATCATTCCTGATTCATCATTCCTGATTCCTGATTCATCATTGCTGA
Source organism: Actinernus sp. WN-2022 (assembly GCA_030867875.1). Taxonomy (NCBI): domain Eukaryota; kingdom Metazoa; phylum Cnidaria; class Anthozoa; order Actiniaria; family Actinernidae; genus Actinernus; species Actinernus sp. WN-2022. Next base: position 79,674 of record JAOWCC010000872.1, on the reverse strand, counting down.
TTCCTGATTCATCATTCATCATTGCTGATTCATCATTCCTGATTCATCATTCCTGATTCATCATTCATCATTCCTGATTCATCATTCCTGATTCCTGATTCATCATTCCTGATTCATCATTCCTGATTTCTGATTCATCATTCATCATTCCTGATTCCTGATTCATCATTCTTGATTCATCATTCCTGATCCATCATTCATCATTCCTGATTCATCATTCCGGATTCCTGATTCATCATTGCTGATTCCTGATTCATCATTCATCATTGCTGATTCCTGATTCATCATTCATCATTCATGATTCCTGAATCATCATTCCTGATTCATCATTCCTGATTCCTGTTTCATTATTCCTGATTCATCATTCCTGATTCATGATTCACCATTCCTGATTCCTGATTCGTCATTCCTCTTTCCTGATTCATCAGTCCTGATTCCTGATACATCATTCATCATTCCTGATTCATCATTCCTGATTCCTGATTCATCATTCCTGATTCCTGATTCATCATTCCTGATTCCTGATTGATCATTCATCATTCCTGATTCATCATTCCTCATTCCTGATTCATCATTCCTGATTCCTGATTGATCATTCCTCATTCCTGATTGATCATTCCTCATTCCTGATTCATCATTCCTGATTCTTGATTCATCATTCCTGATTCCTGATTCCTGATTCATCATTCATCATTCCTGATTCATCATTCCTGATTCCTGATTCATCATTGCTGATTCCTGATTCATAATTCATCATTCCTGATTCCTGATTCATCATTCCTGATTCATCATTCATCATTCCTGATTCATCATTCATCATTCCTGAATCATCATTCCTGATTCCTGATTCCTGTTTCATCATTCCTGATTCATCATTCCTGATTCATCATTCCTGATTTCTGATTCATCATTGCTGATTCCTGATTCATCATTCATCATTGGTGATTCATCATTCCTGATTCATCATTCCTGATTCATCATTCATCATTCCTGATTCATCATTCCTGATTCCTGATTCCTGATTCATCATTCCTGATTCATCATTCCTGATTTCTGATTCATCATTCATCATTCCTGATTCCTGATTCATCATTCTTGATTCATCATTCCTGATTCATCATTCCTGATTCCTGATTCATCATTGCTGATTCCTGATTCATCATTGCTGATTCCTGATTCATCATTCATCATTGCTGATTCATCATTCCTGATTCATCATTCATCATTCCTAATTCATCATTCCTGATTCCTGATTCCTGATTCATCATTCCTGATTCATCATTCCTGATTTCTGATTCATCATTCATCATTCCTGGATCCTGATTCATCATTCCTGATTCATCATTCCTGATCCATCATTCATCATTCCTGATTCATCATTCCTGATTCCTGATTCATCATTGCTGATTCCTGATTCATCATTCATCATTGCTGATTCCTGATTCATCATTCATCATTCCTGATTCCTGATTCATCATTCCTGATTCATCATTCATCATTCCTGATTCCTGATTCATCATTCCTGATTCATCATTCATAATTCCTGAATCATTATTCCTAATTCCTGATTCATCATTCCTGATTCATCATTCCTGATTACTGACTCATCATTCATCATTCCTGATTCATCATTCCGGATTCCTGATTCATCATTGCTGATTCCTGATTCATCATTCATCATTGCTGATTCCTGATTCATCATTCATCATTCATGATTCCTGATTCATCATTCCAGATTCATCATTCATCATTCCTGATTCCTGATTCATCATTCCTGAGTCATCATTCATAATTCCTGAATCATCATTCCTGATTCCTGATTCATCATTCCTGATTCCTGATTCATCATTCCTGATTCATCATTCCTGATTACTGATTCATCATTCATCATTCCTCATTCCTGATTCATCATTCCTGATTCATCATTCATCATTCCTGATTCATCATTCATCATTCCTGATTCATCATTCATCATTCCTGATTCATCATTCCTGATTCCTGATTCATCATTCCTGATTGCTGACTCATCATTCCTGATGCATCATTCCTGATTCATCATTCCTGATTCCTGTTTCATTATTCCTGATTCCTGATTCATCATTCCTGATTCATGATTCACCATTCCTGATTGCTGATTCGTCATTCCTCTTTCCTGATTCATCAGTCCTGATTCCTGATACATCATTCATCATTCCTGATTCATCATTCCTGATTCATCATTCCTGATTCCTGATTCATCATTCCTGATTCCTGATTCATCATTCATCATTCCTGATTCATCATTCCTCATTCCTGATTCATCATTCCTGATTCCTGATTGATCATTCCTCATTCCTGATTGATCATTCCTCATTCCTGATTCATCATTCCTGATTCTTGATTCATCATTCCTGATTCCTGATTCCTGATTCATCATTCATCATTCCTGATTCATCATTCCTCATTCCTGATTCATCATTCCTGATTCCTGATTGATCATTCCTCATTACTGATTGATCATTCCTCATTCCTGATTCATCATTCCTGATTCTTGATTCATCATTCCTGATTCCTGATTAATCACTCCTGATTCCTAATTCCTGATTCATCATTCCTGATTCATCATTCATCATTCCTGATTCATCATTCATCATTCCTGATTCATCATTCCTGATTCATCATTCATCATTCCTGATTCATCATTGCTGATTCCTGATTCATAATTCATCATTCCTGATTCCTGATTCATCATTCCTGATTCATCATTCATCATTCCTGATTCACTCATTCATCATTCCTGAATCATCATTCCTGATTCTGATTCCTGTTTCATCATTCCTGATTCATCATTCCTGATTCATCATTCCTGATTTCTGATTCATCATTGCTGATTCCTGATTCATCATTCATCATTGCTGATTCATATCATTCCCTGATTCATCATTCCTGATTCATCATTCATCATTCCTGATTCATCATTCCTGATTCATCATTCCTGATTACTGATTCATCATTCATCATTCCTCATTCCTGATTCATCATTCCTGATTCATCATTCATCATTCCTGATTCATCATTCATCATTTCCTGATTCATCATTCATCATTCCTGATTCATCATTCCTGATTCCTGATTCATCATTCCTGATTGCTGACTCATCATTCCTGATGCATCATTCCTGATTCATCATTCCTGATTCCTGTTTCATTATTCCTGATTCCTGATTCATCATTCCTGATTCATGATTCACCATTCCTGATTGCTGATTCGTCATTCCTCTTTCCTGATTCATCAGTCCTGATTCCTGATACATCATCATCATTCCTGATTCATCATTCCTGATTCATCATTCCTGATTCCTGATTCATCAGTTCCTGATTCCTGATTCATCATTCATCATTCCTTGATTCATCATTCCTCATTCCTGATTCATCATTCCTGATTCCTGATTGATCATTCCTCATTCCTGATTGATCATTCCTCATTCCTGATTCATCATTCCTGATTCTTGATTCATCATTCCTGATTCCTGATTCCTGATTCATCATTCATCATTCCTGATTCATCAGTTCCTCATTCCTGATTCATCATTCCTGATTCCTGATTGATCATTCCTCATTACTGATTGATCATTCCTCATTCCCTGATTCATCATTCCTGATCTTGATTCGATCATTCCTGATTCCTGATGTAATCACTCCTGATTCCTAATTCCTGATTCATCATTCCTGATTCATCATTCATCATTCCTGATTTCATCATTCATCATTCCTGATTCATCATTCCTGATTCATCATTCATCATTCCTGATTCATCATTGCTGATTCCTGATTCATAATTCATCATTCCTGATTCCTGATTCATCATTCCTGATTCATCATTCATCATTCCTGATTCATCATTCATCATTCCTGAATCATCATTCCTGATTCCTGATTCCTGTTTCATCATTCCTGATTCATCATTCCTGATTCATCATCCTGATTTCTGATTCATCATTCGCTGATTCCTGATTCATCATTCATCATTGCTGATTCATCATTCCCTGATTCATCATTCCTGATTCATCATCATCATTCCTGATTCATCATTCCTGATTCCTGATTCCTGGATTCAATTCATTCCTGATTCATCATTCCTGATTTCTGATTCATCATTCATCATTCCTGATTCCTGATTCATCATTCTTGATTCATCATTCCTGATCCATCATTCATCATTCCTGATTCATCATTCCGGTTCATCATTGCTGATTCCTGATTCATCATTCATCATTGCTGATTCCTGATTCATCATTCATCATTCATGATTCCTGATTCATGATTCCTGATTCCTGATTCATCATTCATCATTCATGATTCATCATTCATCATTCCTGATTCATCATTCCTGATTCCTGACTCATCATTCATCATTCCTGATTCATCATTCCTTATTCCTGATTCATCATTCCTGATTCCTGATTCATCATTCATCATTCCTGATTCATCATTCCTGATTCCTGATTCATCATTCCTGATTCCTGATTAATCACTCCTGATTCCTAATTCCGGATTCATCATTCCTGATTCATCATTCATCATTCCTGATTCCTGATTCATCATTCCTGATTCATCATTCATCATTCCTGATTCATGATTCATCATTCCTGATTCATCATTGCTGATTCCTGATTCATCATTCATCATTCCTGATTCCTGATTCATGATTCATCATTCCTGATTCGTCATTCATCATTCCTGATTCATCATTCCTGATTCCTGACTCATCATTCATCATTCCTGATTTATCATTCCTTATTCCTGATTCAACATTCCTGATTCCTGATTCATGATTCACCATTCCTGATTCCTGATTCGTCATTCCTCTTTCCTGATTCATCATTCCTGAATCCTGATATATCATTCATCATTCCTGATTCATCATTCCTGATTCCTGATTCATCATTCCTGATTCCTGATTCATCATTCATCATTCCTGATTCATCATTCCTCATTCCTGATTGATCATTCCTCATTCCTGTTTCATCATTCCTCATTCCTGATTGATCATTCCTCATTCCTGATTCATCATTCCTGATTCTTGATTCATCATTCCTGATTCCTGATTAATCACCCCTGATTCCTGATTCCTGATTCATCATTCCTGATTCATCAATCCTGATTCATCATTCATCATTCTTGATTCATCATTCCTGATTCCTGATTCATCATTGCTGATTCCTGATTCATCATTCATCATTCCTGATTCCGGATTCATCATTCCTGATTCATCATTCATCATTCCTGATTCATCATTCATCATTCCTGATTCATCATTGCTGATTCCTGATTCATCATTCATCATTCTTGATTCATCATTTCTGATTCCTGATTCATCATTCATCATTCCTGATTCATCATTCATCATTCCTGATTCATCATTCCTGATTCCTGACTCATCATTCATCATTCCTGATTCATCATTCCTTATTCCTGATTCATCATTCCTGATTCCTGATTCATCATTCATCATTCCTGATTCATCATTCCTGATTCCTGATTCATCATTCCTGATTCCTGATTCATCATTCCTGATTCATCATTCCTGATTCATTAATCCTGATTCCTGATTGATCATTCCTCATTCCTGATTGATCATTCCTCATTCCTGATTCATCATTCCTGATTCCTGATTCATCATTCCTGATTCCTGATTAATCACTCCTGATTCCTGATTCCTGATTCCCTGATTCATCATTCCTGATTCATCATTCCTGATTCCTGATTCATCATTGCTGATTCCTGATTCATCATTGCTGATTCCTGAGTCATCATTCATCATTGCTGATTCCTGATTCCTGATTCATCATTCATGATTCCTGATTCATCATTCCTGATTCATCATTCATCATTCCTGATTCCTGATTCATCATTCCTGATTCATCATTCATAATTCCTGAATCATCATTCCTGATTCCTGATTCATCATTCCTGATTCCTGATTCATCATTCCTGATTCATCATTCCTGATTCATTAATCCTGATTCCTGATTGATCATTCCTCATTCCTGATTGATCATTCCTCATTCCTGATTCATCATTCCTGAGTCCTGATTCATCATTCCTGATTCCTGATTAATCACTCCTGATTCCTGATTCCTGATTCCTGATTCATCATTCCTGATTCATCATTCCTGATTCCTGATTCATCATTCCTGATTCATCATTCCTGATCCATCATTCATCATTCCTGATTCATCATTCCGGATTCCTGATTCATCATTGCTGATTCCTGATTCATCATTCATCATTGCTGATTCCTGATTCATCATTCATCATTCATGATTCCTGATTCATCATTCCTGATTCATCATTCATCATTCCTGATTCCTGATTCATCATTGCTGATTCCTGATTCATAATTCATCATTCCTGATTCCTGATTCATCATTCATCATTCCTGATTCATCATTCATCATTCCTGAATCATCATTCCTGATTCCTGATTCCTGATTCATCATTCCTGATTCATCATTCCTGATTCATCATTCCTGATTCCTGATTCATCATTGCTGATTCCTGATTCATCATTCATCATTGCTGATTCATCATTCCTGATTCATCATTCCTGATTCATCATTCATCATTCCTGATTCATCATTCCTGATTTCTGATTCATCATTCATCATTCCTGATTCCTGATTCATCATTCCTGATTCATCATTCCTGATCCATCATTCATCATTCCTGATTCATCATTCCGGATTCCTGATTCATCATTGCTGATTCCTGATTCATCATTCATCATTGCTGATTCCTGATTCCTGATTCATCATTCATGATTCCTGATTCATCATTCCTGATTCATCATTCATCATTCCTGATTCCTGATTCATCATTCCTGATTCATTCATTCATAATTCCTGAATCATCATTCCTGATTCCTGATTCATCATTCCTGATTCCTGATTCATCATTCCTGATTCATCATTCCTGATTCATTAATCCTGATTCCTGATTGATCATTCATCATTCCTGATTGATCATTCCTCATTCCTGATTCATCATTCCTGATTCCTGATTCATCATTCCTGATTCCTGATTAATCACTCCTGATTCCTGATTCCTGATTCCTGATTCATCATTCCTGATTCATCATTCCTGATTCCTGATTCATCATTGCTGATTCCTGATTCATCATTCATCATTCCTGATTCCTGATTCATCATTCCTGATTCATCATTCATCATTCCTGATTCATCATTCATCATTCCTGATTCATCATTCCTGATTCCTGATTCATCATTCCTGATTGCTGACTCATCATTCCTGATGCATCATTCCTGATTCCTGTTTCATTATTCCTGATTCCTAATTCATCATTCCTGATTCATGATTCACCATTCCTGATTCCTGATTCGTCATTCCTCTTTCCTGATTCATCAGTCCTGATTCCTGATACATCATTCATCATTCCTGATTCATCATTCCTGATTCCTGATTCATCATTCCTGATTCCTGATTCATCATTCATCATTCCTGATTCATCATTCCTCATTCCTGATTCATCATTCCTGATTCCTGATTGATCATTCCTCATTCCTGATTGATCATTCCTCATTCCTGATTCATCATTCCTGATTCTTGATTCAATCATTCCTGATTCCTGATTCCTGATTGATCATTCATCATTCCTGATTCATCATTCATCATTGCTGATTCATCATTCCTGATTCATCATTCCTGATTCATCATTCATCATTCCTGATTCATCATTCCTGATTCCTGATTCCTGATTCATCATTCCTGATTCATCATTCCTGATTTCTGATTCATCATTCATCATTCCTGATTCCTGATTCATCATTCCTGATTCATCATTCCTGATCCATCATTCATCATTCCTGATTCATCATTCCGGATTCCTGATTCATCATTGCTGATTCCTGATTCATCATTCATCATTGCTGATTCCTGATTCATCATTCATCATTCATGATTCCTGATTCATCATTCCTGATTCATCATTCATCATTCCTGATTCCTGATTCATCATTCCTGATTCATCATTCATAATTCCTGAATCATCATTCCTGATTCCTGATTCATCATTCCTGATTCCTGATTCATCATTCCTGATTCATCATTCCTGATTCATCAATCCTGATTCCTGATTGATCATTCCTCATTCCTGATTGATCATTCCTCATTCCTGATTCATCATTCCTGATTCCTGATTCGACATTCCTGATTCCTGATTAATCACTCCTGATTCCTGATTCCTGATTCCTGATTCATCAATTCTGATTCATCATTCCTGATTCCTGATTCATCATTGCTGATTCCTGATTCATCATTCATCATTCCTGATTCCTGATTCATCATTCCTGATTCATCATTCATCATTCCTGATTCATCATTCCTCATTCCTGATTCATCATTCCTGATTCCTGATTCATCATTCCTGATTGCTGACTCATCATTCCTGATGCATCATTCCTGATTCATCATTCCTGATTCCTGATTCCTGATTGATCATTCATCATTCCTGATTCATCATTCATCATTGCTGATTCATCATTCCTGATTCATCATTCCTGATTCATCATTCATCATTCCTGATTCATCATTCCTGATTCCTGATTCCTGATTCATCATTCCTGATTCATCATTCCTGATTTCTGATTCATCATTCATCATTCCTGATTCCTGATTCATCATTCCTGAATTCATCATTCCTGATCCATCATTCATCATTCCTGATTCATCATTCCGGATTCCTGATTCATCATTGCTGATTCCTGATTCATCATTCATCATTGCTGATTCCTGATTCATCATTCATCATTCATGATTCCTGATTCATCATTCCTGATTCATCATTCATCATTCCTGATTCCTGATTCATCATTCCTGATTCATCATTCATAATTCCTGAATCATCATTCCTGATTCCTGATTCATCATTCCTGATTCCTGATTCATCATTCCTGATTCATCATTCCTGATTCATCAATCCTGATTCCTGATTGATCATTCCTCATTCCTGATTGATCATTCCTCATTCCTGATTCATCATTCCTGATTCCTGATTCGACATTCCTGATTCCTGATTAATCACTCCTGATTCCTGATTCCTGATTCCTGATTCATCAATTCTGATTCATCATTCCTGATTCCTGATTCATCATTGCTGATTCCTGATTCATCATTCATCATTCCTGATTCCTGATTCATCATTCCTGATTCATCATTCATCATTCCTGATTCATCATTCCTCATTCCTGATTCATCATTCCTGATTCCTGATTCATCATTCCTGATTGCTGACTCATCATTCCTGATGCATCATTCCTGATTCATCATTCCTGATTCCTGTTTCATTATTCCTGTTTCCTGATTCATCATTCCTGATTCATGATTCACCATTCCTGATTCCTGATTCGTCATTCCTCTTTCCTGATTCATCAGTCCTGATTCCTGATACATCATTCATCATTCCTGATTCATCATTCCTGATTCCTGATTCATCATTCCTGATTCCTGATTCATCATTCATCATTCCTGATTCATCATTCCTGATTCCTGATTAATCACTCCTGATTCCTAATTCCTGATTCATCATTCCTGATTCATCATTCATCATTCCTGATTCATCATTCCTGATTCATCATTCCTGATTCATCATTCCTGATTCCTGATTCATCATTGCTGATTCCTGATTCATAATTCATCATTCCTGATTCCTGATTCATCATTCCTGATTCATCATTCATCATTCCTGATTCATCATTCATCATTCCTGAATCATCATTCCTGATTCCTGATTCCTGATTCATCATTCCTGATTCATCATTCCTGATTAATCATTCCTGATTCCTGATTCATCATTGCTGATTCCTGATTCATCATTCATCATTGCTGATTCATCATTCCTGATTCATCATTCCTGATTCATCATTCATCATTCCTGATTCATCATTCCTGATTGCTGACTCATCATTCCTGATGCATCATTCCTGATTCATCATTCCTGATTCCTGTTTCATTATTCCTGTTTCCTGATTCATCATTCCTGATTCATGATTCACCATTCCTGATTCCTGATTCGTCATTCCTCTTTCCTGATTCATCAGTCCTGATTCCTGATACATCATTCATCATTCCTGATTCATCATTCCTGATTCCTGATTCATCATTCCTGATTCCTGATTCATCATTCATCATTCCTGATTCATCATTCCTGATTCCTGATTAATCACTCCTGATTCCTAATTCCTGATTCATCATTCCTGATTCATCATTCATCATTCCTGATTCATCATTCCTGATTCATCATTCCTGATTCATCATTCCTGATTCCTGATTCATCATTGCTGATTCCTGATTCATAATTCATCATTCCTGATTCCTGATTCATCATTCCTGATTCATCATTCATCATTCCTGATTCATCATTCATCATTCCTGAATCATCATTCCTGATTCCTGATTCCTGATTCATCATTCCTGATTCATCATTCCTGATTCATCATTCCTGATTCCTGATTCATCATTGCTGATTCCTGATTCATCATTCATCATTGCTGATTCATCATTCCTGATTCATCATTCCTGATTCATCATTCATCATTCCTGATTCATCATTCATGATTCCTGATTCCTGATTCATCATTCCTGATTCATCATTCCTGATTTCTGATTCATCATTCATCATTCCTGATTCCTGATTCATCATTCTTGATTCATCATTCCTGATCCATCATTCATCATTCCTGATTCATCATTCCGGATTCCTGATTCATCATTGCTGATTCCTGATTCATCATTCATCATTGCTGATTCCTGATTCATCATTCATCATTCATGATTCCTGAATCATCATTCCTGATTCATCATTCCTGATTCATCATTCCTGATTCCTGTTTCATTATTCCTGATTCATCATTCCTGATTCATGATTCACCATTCCTGATTCCTGATTCGTCATTCCTCTTTCCTGATTCATCAGTCCTGATTCCTGATACATCATTCATCATTCCTGATTCATCATTCCTGATTCCTGATTCATCATTCCTGATTCCTGATTCATCATTCCTGATTCCTGATTCATCATTCATCATTCCTGATTCATCATTCCTGATTCCTGATTCATCATTCCTGATTCCTGATTGATCATTCCTCATTCCTGATTGATCATTCCTCATTCCTGATTCATCATTCCTGATTCTTGATTCATCATTCCTGATTCCTGATTCATCATTCTTGATTCATCATTCCTGATCCATCATTCATCATTCCTGATTCATCATTCCGGATTCCTGATTCATCATTGCTGATTCCTGATTCATCATTCATCATTGCTGATTCCTGATTCATCATTCATCATTCATGATTCCTGATTCATGATTCCTGATTCATCATTCATCATTCCTGATTCCTGATTCATCATTCCTGATTCATCATTCATAATTCCTGAATCATCATTCCTGATTCCTGATTCATCATTCCTGATTCCTGATTCATCATTCCTGATTCATCATTCATCATTCCTGATTCCTGATTCATCATTCCTGATTCATCATTCATCATTCCTGATTCATCATTCATCATTCCTGAATCATCATTCCTGATTCCTGATTCCTGATTCATCATTCCTGATTCATCATTCCTGATTCATCATTCCTGATTCCTGATTCATCATTGCTGATTCCTGATTCATCATTCATCATTGCTGATTCATCATTCCTGATTCATCATTCCTGATTCATCATTCATCATTCCTGATTCATCATTCCTGATTCCTGATTCCTGATTCATCATTCCTGATTCATCATTCCTGATTTCTGATTCATCATTCATCATTCCTGATTCCTGATTCATCATTCTTGATTCATCATTCCTGATCCATCATTCATCATTCCTGATTCATCATTCCGGATTCCTGATTCATCATTGCTGATTCCTGATTCATCATTCATCATTGCTGATTCCTGATTCATCATTCATCATTCATGATTCCTGAATCATCATTCCTGATTCATCATTCCTGATTCCTGTTTCATTATTCCTGATTCATCATTCCTGATTCATGATTCACCATTCCTGATTCCTGATTCGTCATTCCTCTTTCCTGATTCATCAGTCCTGATTCCTGATACATCATTCATCATTCCTGATTCATCATTCCTGATTCCTGATTCATCATTCCTGATTCCTGATTCATCATTCCTGATTCCTGATTGATCATTCATCATTCCTGATTCATCATTCCTGATTCCTGATTCATCATTCCTGATTCCTGATTGATCATTCCTCATTCCTGATTGATCATTCCTCATTCCTGATTCATCATTCCTGATTCTTGATTCATCATTCCTGATTCCTGATTCCTGATTCATCATTCATCATTCCTGATTCATCATTCCTGATTCCTGATTCATCATTGCTGATTCCTGATTCATAATTCATCATTCCTGATTCCTGATTCATCATTCCTGATTCATCATTCATCATTCCTGATTCATCATTCATCATTCCTGAATCATCATTCCTGATTCCTGATTCCTGTTTCATCATTCCTGATTCATCATTCCTGATTCATCATTCCTGATTTCTGATTCATCATTGCTGATTCCTGATTCATCATTCATCATTGGTGATTCATCATTCCTGATTCATCATTCCTGATTCATCATTCATCATTCCTGATTCATCATTCCTGATTCCTGATTCCTGATTCATCATTCCTGATTCATCATTCCTGATTTCTGATTCATCATTCATCATTCCTGATTCCTGATTCATCATTCTTGATTCATCATTCCTGATCCATCATTCATCATTCCTGATTCATCATTCCGGATTCCTGATTCATCATTGCTGATTCCTGATTCATCATTCATCATTGCTGATTCCTGATTCATCATTCATCATTCATGATTCCTGATTCATGATTCCTGATTCCTGATTCATCATTCATCATTCCTGATTCCTGATTCATCATTCCTGATTCATCATTCATAATTCCTGAATCATCATTCCTGATTCCTGATTCATCATTCCTGATTCCTGATTCATCATTCCTGATTCATCATTCCTGATTCATCAATCCTGATTCCTGATTGATCATTCCTCATTCCTGATTGATCATTCCTCATTCATGATTCATCATTCCTGATTCCTGATTCATCATTCCTGATTCCTGATTAATCACTCCTGATTCCTGATTCCTGATTCCTGATTCATCATTCCTGATTCATCATTCCTGATTCCTGATTCATCATTGCTGATTCCTGATTCATCATTCATCATTCCTGATTCCTGATTCATCATTCCTGATTCCTGATTCATCATTCATCATTCCTGATTCCTGATTCATCATTCCTGATTCATCATTCATCATTCCTGATTGATCATTGCTGATTCCTGATTCATCATTCCTGATTCGTGATTCATCATTCCTGATTGCTGATTCATCATTATAATAATAATAATAATATACAGTTCTTATATAGCGCCATTTCCATCTCTGTCCAATGGCGCTTTACAATAGGTTTAAATACACATATCTAATATTAAAAGAACGAAAATATCATAGCGAATAAATATGTATATGATAAAAAGCATTAAGAGAAATTAAAACTATCCTTAAATCTGATCTAAAAATATGTGATAAAAAGTACTACGAAAAATTAAAAATGTCCTGAATAAGCCTTCCTGAAAAGGTAAGTTTTTACTTTAATCTTAAATTCATTTATTGTTAAACAATTTCTAATGTCTTGTGGAAGGCCGTTCCATAGGGCAGGTGCAGCAGTTGAAAATGCCCTACAACCATATGAACTTAATTTATATGGCACCTGAACCAGCCTATCGCTGGTGGCAGATCTCAAAGAACGCGTAGGTACATATCGAGTGACCAAATCAGCAATATACGGAGGTGCCAAACCATGAAGGGACTTGAATGTCAGCAAAAGAATCTTAAAAACAATCCGTTCTTCGATAGGAAGCCAATGTAAGTTATATAAAACAGGGGTAATATGTTCAGATTTTCTACTTAAAGTAACAATTCTTGCTGCTGCATTCTGTACGCTCTGTAGCCGCTTGGTAACGTGTTTAGGTAGTCCGTAGAGAAGAGAGTTGCAGAAATCAAGTCTTGATGTGACGAACGCATGCATTAGAATTTCCGCTGTTTGTAAGCTTATGTACTTCCTTATTCGCCCGATATTTCTAAGATAGTAGAACGCCGATTTACACATACTGATTACATTCTGCTCCATCGACATAGTCATGTCATGAATGACACCGATATTTCTGGCCTTGGATGAAGGATTAATTGTCTCGTCACAAACTAGTATTGAGTCCAGTGTAGGTTGTGGTCGATGGCTTGCATTTAGAACAATCAGTTCTGTCTTGTCTCTGCTCAATTTTAATTTGTTGACCGTCATCCAGGCATCAATATCTTGAACACATTTCTCCAACCTCGATCGTTCTTGGTCCACTTGCCCTGCAATTGACGATTTAAAAGTCACATATAGTTGGACATCGTCCGCATACAGGTGAAAATTAATATTATGCTTCCTCATGATATCTCCAAGGGGTGATATGTATAACAGGAATAGTACTGGCCCAAGAACACTTCCCTGTGGAACTCCACAGCGAAGCATGCGCTCAGATGAACAACCACCAGAAACATTGACAACTTGTTTACGATCGGTGAGGTAAGATCGAAACCACTCTAACGCCTTGTCAACAATTCCAACATTCCTGATTCATCATTCCTGATTCCTGTTTCATTATTCCTGATTCCTGATTCATCATTCCTGATTCATGATTCACCATTCCTGATTCCTGATTCGTCAGTCCTCTTTCCTGATTCATCATTCCTGATTCCTGATTGATCATTCCTCATTCCTGATTCATCATTCCTGATTCCTGATTGATCATTCCTCATTCCTGATTGATCATTCCTCAATCCTGATTCATCATTCCTGATTCTTGATTCATCATTCCTGATTCCTGATTAATCACTCCTGATTCCTGATTCCTGATTCATCATTCCTGATTCATCAATCCTGATTCATCATTCATCATTCCTGATTCATCATTCCTGATTCCTGATTCATCATTGCTGATTCCTGATTCATCATTCATCATTCCTGATTCCTGATTCATCATTCCTGATTCATCATTCATCATTCCTGATTCATCATTCATCATTCCTGATTCATCATTGCTGATTCCTGATTCATCATTCATCATTCCTGATTCCTGATTCCTGATTCATCATTCCTGATTCGTCATTCATCATTCCTGATTCATCATTCCTGATTCCTGACCCATCATTCATCATTCCTGATTCATCATTCCTTATTCCTGATTCAACATTCCTGATTCCTGATTCATGATTCACCATTCCTGATTCCTGATTCGTCATTCCTCTTTCCTGATTCATCATTCCTGAATCCTGATATATCATTCATCATTCCTGATTCATCATTCCTGATTCCTGATTCATCATTCCTGATTCCTGATTCATCATTCGTCATTCCTGATTCATCATTCCTCATTCCTGATTCATCATTCGTCATTCCTGATTCATCATTCCTCATTCCTGATTGATCATTCCTCATTCCTGATTCATCATTCCTGATTCTTGATTCATCATTATTGATTCCTGATTAATCACCCCTGATTCCTGATTCCTGATTCATCATTCCCGATTCATCAATCCTGATTCATCATTCATCATTCTTGATTCATCATTCCTGATTCCTGATTCATCATTGCTGATTCCTGATTCATCATTCATCATTCCTGATTCCGGATTCATCATTCATCATTCCTGATTCATCATTCCTGATTCATCATTCCTGATTCCTGATTCATCATTGCTGATTCCTGATTCATCATTCATCATTGCTGATTCATCATTCCTGATTCATCATTCCTGATTCATCATTCATCATTCCTGATTCATCATTCCTGATTCCTGATTCCTGATTCATCATTCCTGATTCATCATTCCTGATTTCTGATTCATCATTCCTGATTCATCATTCCTGATCCATCATTCATCATTCCTGATTCATCATTCCGGATTCCTGATTCATCATTGCTGATTCCTGATTCATCATTCATCATTGCTGATTCCTGATTCATCATTCATCATTCATGATTCCTGATTCATCATTCCAGATTCATCATTCATCATTCCTGATTCCTGATTCATCATTCCTGAGTCATCGTTCATAATTCCTGAATCATCATTCCTGATTCCTGATTCATCATTCCTGATTCCTGATTCATCATTCCTGATTCATCATTCCTGATTCATCATTCCTGATTCCTGATTGATCATTCCTCATTGCTGATTGATCATTCCTCATTCCTGATTCATCATTCCTCATTCCTGATTCATCATTCCTGATTCCTGATTAATCACTCCTGATTCCTGATTCCTGATTCCTGATTCATCATTCCTGATTCATCATTCCTGATTCCTGACTCATCATTGCTGATTACTGATTCATCATTCATCATTCCTGATTCCTGATTCATCATTCCTGATTCATCATTCATCATTCCTGATTCATCATTCATCATTCCTGATTCATCATTCATCATTCCTGATTCATCATTCCTGATTCCTGATTCATCATTCCTGATTGCTGACTCATCATTCCTGATGCATCATTCCTGATTCATCATTCCTGATTCCTGTTTCATTATTCCTGATTCCTGATTCATCATTCCTGATTCATGATTCACCATTCCTGATTCCTGATTCGTCATTCCTCTTTCCTGATTCATCAGTCCTGATTCCTGATACATCATTCATCATTCCTGATTCCTGATTCATCATTCCTGATTCCTGATTCATCATTCATCATTCCTGATTCATCATTCCTCATTCCTGATTCATCATTCCTGATTCCTGATTGATCATTCCTCATTCCTGATTGATCATTCCTCATTCCTGATTCATCATTCCTGATTCTTGATTCATCATTCCTGATTCCTGATTCCTGATTCATCATTCATCATTCCTGATTCATCATTCCTCATTCCTGATTCATCATTCCTGATTCCTGATTGATCATTCCTCATTCCTGATTGATCATTCCTCATTCCTGATTCATCATTCCTGATTCTTGATTCATCATTCCTGATTCCTGATTAATCACTCCTGATTCCTAATTCCTGATTCATCATTCCTGATTCATCATTCATCATTCCTGATTCATCATTCATCATTCCTGATTCATCATTCCTGATTCATCATTCATCATTCCTGATTCATCATTGCTGATTCCTGATTCATAATTCATCATTCCTGATTCCTGATTCATCATTCCTGATTCATCATTCATCATTCCTGATTCATCATTCATCATTCCTGAATCATCATTCCTGATTCCTGATTCCTGTTTCATCATTCCTGATTCATCATTCCTGATTCATCATTCCTGATTTCTGATTCATCATTGCTGATTCCTGATTCATCATTCATCATTGCTGATTCATCATTCCTGATTCATCATTCCTGATTCATCATTCATCATTCCTGATTCATCATTCCTGATTCCTGATTCCTGATTCATCATTCCTGATTCATCATTCCTGATTTCTGATTCATCATTCATCATTCCTGATTCCTGATTCATCATTCTTGATTCATCATTCCTGATCCATCATTCATCATTCCTGATTCATCATTCCGGATTCCTGATTCATCATTGCTGATTCCTGATTCATCATTCATCATTGCTGATTCCTGATTCATCATTCATCATTCATGATTCCTGATTCATGATTCCTGATTCCTGATTCATCATTCATCATTCCTGATTCCTGATTCATCATTCCTGATTCATCATTCATAATTCCTGAATCATCATTCCTGATTCCTGATTCATCATTCCTGATTCCTGATTCATCATTCCTGATTCATCATTCCTGATTCATCAATCCTGATTCCTGATTGATCATTCCTCATTCCTGATTGATCATTCCTCATTCATGATTCATCATTCCTGATTCCTGATTCATCATGCCTGATTCCTGATTAATCACTCCTGATTCCTGATTCCTGATTCCTGATTCATCATTCCTGATTCATCATTCCTGATTCCTGATTCATCATTGCTGATTCCTGATTCATCATTCATCATTCCTGATTCCTGATTCATCATTCCTGATTCCTGATTCATCATTCATCATTCCTGATTCATCATTCCTGATTCATCATTCATCATTCCTGATTGATCATTGCTGATTCCTGATTCATCATTCCTGATTCGTGATTCACCATTCCTGATTGCTGATTCATCATTCCTGATGCATCATTCCTGATTCATCATTCCTGATTCCTGTTTCATTATTCCTGATTCCTGATTCATCATTCCTGATTCATGATTCACCATTCCTGATTCCTGATTCGTCAGTCCTCTTTCCTGATTCATCATTCCTGATTCCTGATTGATCATTCCTCATTCCTGATTCATCATTCCTGATTCCTGATTGATCATTCCTCATTCCTGATTGATCATTCCTCATTCCTGATTCATCATTCCTGATTCTTGATTCATCATTCCTGATTCCTGATTAATCACTCCTGATTCCTGATTCCTGATTCATCATTCCTGATTCATCAATCCTGATTCATCATTCATCATTCCTGATTCATCATTCCTGATTCATCATTCCTGATTCCTGATTCATCATTGCTGATTCCTGAATCATCATTCATCATTCCTGATTCCTGATTCATCATTCCTGATTCATCATTCATCATTCCTGATTCATCATTCATCATTCCTGATTCATCATTGCTGATTCCTGATTCATCATTCATCATTCCTGATTCCTGATTCCTGATTCATCATTCCTGATTCGTCATTCATCATTCCTGATTCATCATTCCTGATTCCTGACCCATCATTCATCATTCCTGATTCATCATTCCTTATTCCTGATTCAACATTCCTGATTCCTGATTCATGATTCACCATTCCTGATTCCTGATTCGTCATTCCTCTTTCCTGATTCATCATTCCTGAATCCTGATATATCATTCATCATTCCTGATTCATCATTCCTGATTCCTGATTCATCATTCCTGATTCCTGATTCATCATTCGTCATTCCTGATTCATCATTCCTCATTCCTGATTCATCATTCCTCATTCCTGATTCATCATTCCTCATTCCTGATTGATCATTCCTCATTCCTGATTCATCATTCCTGATTCTTGATTCATCATTATTGATTCCTGATTAATCACCCCTGATTCCTGATTCCTGATTCATCATTCCCGATTCATCAATCCTGATTCATCATTCATCATTCTTGATTCATCATTCCTGATTCCTGATTCATCATTGCTGATTCCTGATTCATCATTCATCATTCCTGATTCCGGATTCATCATTCCTGATTCATCATTCATCATTCCTGATTCATCATTCATCATTCCTGATTCATCATTGCTGATTCCTGATTCATCATTCATCATTCCTGATTCATCATTTCTGATTCCTGATTCATCATTCATCATTCATGATTCATCATTCATCATTCCTGATTCATCATTCCTGATTCCTGACTCATCATTCATCATTCCTGATTCATCATTCCTTATTCCTGATTCATCATTCCTGATTCCTGATTCATCATTCATCATTCCTGATTCATCATTCCTGATTCCTGATTCATCATTCCTGATTCCTGATTAATCACTCCTGATTCCTAATTCCTGATTCATCATTCCTGATTCATCATTCATCATTCCTGATTCATCATTCATAATTCATCATTCCTGATTCCTGATTCATCATTCATCATTCCTGATTCATCATTCATCATTCCTGAATCATCATTCCTGATTCCTGATTCCTGATTCATCATTCCTGATTCATCATTCCTGATTCATCATTCCTGATTCCTGATTCATCATTGCTGATTCCTGATTCATCATTCATCATTGCTGATTCATCATTCCTGATTCATCATTCCTGATTCATCATTCATCATTCCTGATTCATCATTCCTGATTCCTGATTCCTGATTCATCATTCCTGATTCATCATTCCTGATTTCTGATTCATCATTCATCATTCCTGATTCCTGATTCATCATTCATCATTCATGATTCCTGATTCATCATTCCAGATTCATCATTCATCATTCCTGATTCCTGATTCATCATTCCTGAGTCATCATTCATAATTCCTGAATCATCATTCCTGATTCCTGATTCATCATTCCTGATTCCTGATTCATCATTCCTGATTCATCATTCCTGATTCATCAATCCTGATTCCTGATTGATCATTCCTCATTCCTGATTGATCATTCCTCATTCCTGATTCATCATTCCTCATTCCTGATTCATCATTCCTGATTCCTGATTAATCACTCCTGATTCCTGATTCCTGATTCCTGATTCATCATTCCTGATTCATCATTCCTGATTCCTGATTCATCATTGCTGATTACTGATTCATCATTCATCATTCTGGATTCCTGATTCATCATTCCTGATTCATCATTCATCATTCCTGATTCATCATTCATCATTCCTGATTCATCATTCATCATTCCTGATTCATCATTCCTGATTCCTGATTCATCATTCCTGATTGCTGACTCATCATTCCTGATGCATCATTCCTGATTCATCATTCCTGATTCCTGTTTCATTATTCCTGATTCCTGATTCATCATTCCTGATTCATGATTCACCATTCCTGATTCCTGATTCGTCATTCCTCTTTCCTGATTCATCAGTCCTGATTCCTGATACATCATTCATCATTCCTGATTCATCATTCCTGATTCCTGATTCATCATTCCTGATTCCTGATTCATCATTCATCATTCCTGATTCATCATTCCTCATTCCTGATTCATCATTCCTGATTCCTGATTGATCATTCCTCATTCCTGATTGATCATTCCTCATTCCTGATTCATCATTCCTGATTCTTGATTCATCATTCCTGATTCCTGATTCCTGATTCATCATTCATCATTCCTGATTCATCATTCCTCATTCCTGATTCATCATTCCTCATTCCTGATTGATCATTCCTCATTCCTGATTGATCATTCCTCATTCCTGATTCATCATTCCTGATTCTTGATTCATCATTCCTGATTCCTGATTAATCACTCCTGATTCCTAATTCCTGATTCATCATTCCTGATTCATCATTCATCATTCCTGATTCATCATTCATCATTCCTGATTCATCATTCCTGATTCATCATTCCTGATTCCTGATTCATCATTGCTGATTCCTGATTCATAATTCATCATTCCTGATTCCTGATTCATCATTCCTGATTCATCATTCATCATTCCTGATTCATCATTCATCATTCCTGAATCATCATTCCTGATTCTTGATTCCTGATTCATCATTCCTGATTCATCATTCCTGATTCATCATTCCTGATTCCTGATTCATCATTGCTGATTCCTGATTCATCATTCATCATTGCTGATTCATCATTCCTGATTCATCATTCCTGATTCATCATTCATCATTCCTGATTCATCATTCCTGATTCCTGATTCCTTATTCATCATTCCTGATTCATCATTCCTGATTTCTGATTCATCATTCATCATTCCTGATTCCTGATTCATCATTCCTGATTCATCATTCCTGATCCATCATTCATCATTCCTGATTCATCATTCCGGATTCCTGATTCATCATTCCTGATTCCTTATTCCTGATTCATCATTGCTGATTCCCGATTCATCATTCCTGATTCCTGATTCATCATTGCTGATTCCTGATTCATAATTCATCATTCCTGATTCCTGATTCCTGATTCATCATTCCTGATTCATCATTCATAATTCCTGAATCATCATTCCTGATTCCTGATTCATCATTCCTGATTCCTGATTCATCATTCCTGATTCATCATTCCTGATTCATCAATCCTGATTCCTGATTGATCATTCCTCATTCCTGATTGATCATTCCTCATTCCTGATTCATCATTCCTGATTCCTGATTCATCATTCCTGATTCCTGATTAATCACTCCTGATTCCTGATTCCTGATTCCTGATTCATCATTCCTGATTCATCATTCCTGATTCCTGATTCATCATTGCTGATTCCTGATTCATCATTCATCATTCCTGATTCCTGATTCATCATTCCTGATTCATCATTCATCATTCCTGATTGATCATTGCTGATTCCTGATTCATCTTTCCTGATTCCTGATTCATCATTCCTGATTGCTGATTCATCATTCCTGATGCATCATTCCTGATTCATCATTCCTGATTCCTGTTTCATTATTCCTGATTCCTGATTCATCATTCCTGATTCATCATTCCTGATGCATCATTCCTGATTCATCATTCCTGATTCCTGATACATCATTCATCATTCCTGATTCATCATTCCTGATTCCTGAGTGATCATTCCTCATTCCTGATTGATGATTCCTCATTCCTGATTCATCATTCCTGATTCTTGATTCATCATTCCTGATTCCTGATTAATCACTCCTGATTCCTGATTCCTGATTCATCATTCCTGATTCATCATTCCTGATTCTTGATTCATCATTCCTGATTCCTGATTAATCACTCCTGATTCCTGATTCCTGATTCATCATTCCTGATTCATCAATCCTGATTCATCATTCATCATTCCTGATTCATCATTCCTGATTCCTGATTCATCATTGCTGATTCCTGATTCATCATTCATCATTCCTGATTCCTGATTCATCATTCCTGATTCATCATTCATCATTCCTGATTCATCATTCATCATTCCTGATTCATCATTGCTGATTCCTGATTCATCATTCATCATTCCTGATTCCTGATTCATCATTCATCATTCCTGACTCATCATTCATCATTCCTGATTCATCATTCATCATTCCTGATTCATCATTCCTGATTCCTGATTCATCATTCATCATTCCTGATTCATCATTCCTTATTCCTGATTCATCATTCCTGATTCCTGATTCATGATTCACCATTCCTGATTCCTGATTCGTCATTCCTCTTTCCTGATTCATCATTCCTGATTCCTGATTGATCATTCCTCATTCCTGATTGATCATTCCTCATTCCTGATTCATCATTCCTGATTCTTGATTCATCATTCCTGATTCCTGATTCCTGATTCATCATTCATCATTCCTGATTCATCATTCCTCATTCCTGATTCATCATTCCTCATTCCTGATTGATCATTCCTCATTCCTGATTGATCATTCCTCATTCCTGATTCATCATTCCTGATTCTTGATTCATCATTCCTGATTCCTGATTAATCACTCCTGATTCCTAATTCCTGATTCATCATTCCTGATTCATCATTCATCATTCCTGATTCATCATTCATCATTCCTGATTCATCATTCCTGATTCATCATTCCTGATTCCTGATTCATCATTCCTGATTCCTGATTCATCATTGCTGATTCCTGATTCATAATTCATCATTCCTGATTCCTGATTCATCATTCCTGATTCATCATTCATCATTCCTGATTCATCATTCATCATTCCTGAATCATCATTCCTGATTCATCATTCCTGATTCATCATTCCTGATTCATCATTCCTGATTCCTGATTCATCATTGCTGATTCCTGATTCATCATTCATCATTGCTGATTCATCATTCCTGATTCATCATTCCTGATTCATCATTCATCATTCCTGATTCATCATTCCTGATTCCTGATTCCTTATTCATCATTCCTGATTCATCATTCCTGATTTCTGATTCATCATTCATCATTCCTGATTCCTGATTCATCATTCCTGATTCATCATTCCTGATCCATCATTCATCATTCCTGATTCATCATTCCGGATTCCTGATTCATCATTCCTGATTCCTTATTCCTGATTCATCATTGCTGATTCCCGATTCATCATTCCTGATTCCTGATTCATCATTGCTGATTCCTGATTCATAATTCATCATTCCTGATTCCTGATTCCTGATTCATCATTCCTGATTCATCATTCATAATTCCTGAATCATCATTCCTGATTCCTGATTCATCATTCCTGATTCCTGATTCATCATTCCTGATTCATCATTCCTGATTCATCAATCCTGATTCCTGATTGATCATTCCTCATTCCTGATTGATCATTCCTCATTCCTGATTCATCATTCCTGATTCCTGATTCATCATTCCTGATTCCTGATTAATCACTCCTGATTCCTGATTCCTGATTCCTGATTCATCATTCCTGATTCCTGATTCATCATTGCTGATTCCTGATTCATCATTCATCATTCCTGATTCCTGATTCATCATTCCTGATTCATCATTCATCATTCCTGATTGATCATTGCTGATTCCTGATTCATCTTTCCTGATTCCTGATTCATCATTCCTGATTGCTGATTCATCATTCCTGATGCATCATTCCTGATTCATCATTCCTGATTCCTGTTTCATTATTCCTGATTCCTGATTCATCATTCCTGATTCATCATTCCTGATGCATCATTCCTGATTCATCATTCCTGATTCCTGATACATCATTCATCATTCCTGATTCATCATTCCTGATTCCTGAGTGATCATTCCTCATTCCTGATTGATGATTCCTCATTCCTGATTCATCATTCCTGATTCTTGATTCATCATTCCTGATTCCTGATTAATCACTCCTGATTCCTGATTCCTGATTCATCATTCCTGATTCATCATTCCTGATTCTTGATTCATCATTCCTGATTCCTGATTAATCACTCCTGATTCCTGATTCCTGATTCATCATTCCTGATTCATCAATCCTGATTCATCATTCATCATTCCTGATTCATCATTCCTGATTCCTGATTCATCATTGCTGATTCCTGATTCATCATTCATCATTCCTGATTCCTGATTCATCATTCCTGATTCATCATTCATCATTCCTGATTCATCATTCATCATTCCTGATTCATCATTGCTGATTCCTGATTCATCATTCATCATTCCTGATTCCTGATTCATCATTCCTGACTCATCATTCATCATTCCTGATTCATCATTCATCATTCCTGATTCATCATTCCTGATTCCTGATTCATCATTCATCATTCCTGATTCATCATTCCTTATTCCTGATTCATCATTCCTGATTCCTGATTCATGATTCACCATTCCTGATTCCTGATTCGTCATTCCTCTTTCCTGATTCATCATTCCTGATTCCTGATTCATCATTCATCATTCCTGATTCATCATTCCTGATTCCTGATTCATCATTCCTGATTCCTGATTCCTGAGTCATCATTCCCGATTCATCATTCATCATTCCTGATTCATCATTCCTGATTCCTGATTCCTGATTCATCATTCATCATTCCTGATTCATCATTCCTCATTCCTGAATCATCATTCCTGATTCCTGATTGATCATTCCTCATTCCTGATTGATCATTCCTCATTCCTGATTCATCATTCCTGATTCTTGATTCATCATTCCTCATTCCTGATTAATCACTCCTGATTCCTAATTCCTGATTCATCATTCCTGATTCATCATTCATCATTCCTGATTCATCATTCATCATTCCTGATTCATCATACCTGATTCATCATTCCTGATTCCTGATTCATCATTGCTGATTCCTGATTCATAATTCATCATTCCTGATTCCTGATTCATCATTCCTGATTCATCATTCATCATTCCTGATTCATCATTCATCATTCCTGAATCATCATTCCTGATTCCTGATTCCTGATTCATCATTCCTGATTCATCATTCCTGATTCCTGATTCATCATTGCTGATTCCTGATTCATCATTGCTGATTCCTGATTCATCATTCATCATTGCTGATTTATCATTCCTGATTCATCATTCCTGATTCATCATTCATCATTCCTAATTCATCATTCCTGATTCCTGATTCCTGATTCATCATTCCTGATTCATCATTCCTGATTTCTGATTCATCATTCATCATTCCTGGATCCTGATTCATCATTCCTGATTCATCATTCTGATCCATCATTCATCATTCCTGATTCATCATTCCTGATTCCTGATTCATCATTGCTGATTCCTGATTCATCATTCATCATTGCTGATTCCTGATTCATCATTCATCATTCCTGATTCCTGATTCATCATTCCTGATTCATCATTCATCATTCCTGATTCCTGATTCATCATTCCTGATTCATCATTCATAATTCCTGAATCATTATTCCTGATTCCTGATTCATCATTCCTGATTCATCATTCCTGATTCCTGATTCATCATTCCTGATTCCTGATTCATCATTCATCATTCCTGATTCATCATTCCTCATTCCTGATTCATCATTCCTGATTCCTGATTGATCATTCCTCATTCCTGATTGATCATTCCTCATTCCTGATTCATCATTCCTGATTCTTGATTCATCATTCCTGATTCCTGATTCCTGATTCATCATTCATCATTCCTGATTCATCATTCCTCATTCCTGATTCATCATTCCTCATTCCTGATTGATCATTCCTCATTCCTGATTGATCATTCCTCATTCCTGATTCATCATTCCTGATTCTTGATTCATCATTCCTGATTCCTGATTAATCACTCCTGATTCCTAATTCCTGATTCATCATTCCTGATTCATCATTCATCATTCCTGATTCATCATTCATCATTCCTGATTCATCATTCCTGATTCATCATTCCTGATTCCTGATTCATCATTGCTGATTCCTGATTCATAATTCATCATTCCTGATTCCTGATTCATCATTCCTGATTCATCATTCATCATTCCTGATTCATCATTCATCATTCCTGAATCATCATTCCTGATTCTTGATTCCTGATTCATCATTCCTGATTCATCATTCCTGATTCATCATTCCTGATTCCTGATTCATCATTGCTGATTCCTGATTCATCATTCATCATTGCTGATTCATCATTCCTGATTCATCATTCCTGATTCATCATTCATCATTCCTGATTCATCATTCCTGATTCCTGATTCCTTATTCATCATTCCTGATTCATCATTCCTGATTTCTGATTCATCATTCATCATTCCTGATTCCTGATTCATCATTCCTGATTCATCATTCCTGATCCATCATTCATCATTCCTGATTCATCATTCCGGATTCCTGATTCATCATTCCTGATTCCTTATTCCTGATTCATCATTGCTGATTCCCGATTCATCATTCCTGATTCCTGATTCATCATTGCTGATTCCTGATTCATAATTCATCATTCCTGATTCCTGATTCCTGATTCATCATTCCTGATTCATCATTCATAATTCCTGAATCATCATTCCTGATTCCTGATTCATCATTCCTGATTCCTGATTCATCATTCCTGATTGATCATTCCTGATTCATCAATCCTGATTCCTGATTGATCATTCCTCATTCCTGATTGATCATTCCTCATTCCTGATTCATCATTCCTGATTCCTGATTCATCATTCCTGATTCCTGATTAATCACTCCTGATTCCTGATTCCTGATTCCTGATTCATCATTCCTGATTCATCATTCCTGATTCCTGATTCATCATTGCTGATTCCTGATTCATCATTCATCATTCCTGATTCCTGATTCATCATTCCTGATTCATCATTCATCATTCCTGATTGATCATTGCTGATTCCTGATTCATCTTTCCTGATTCCTGATTCATCATTCCTGATTGCTGATTCATCATTCCTGATGCATCATTCCTGATTCATCATTCCTGATTCCTGTTTCATTATTCCTGATTCCTGATTCATCATTCCTGATCCATCATTCATCATTCCTGATTCATCATTCCGGATTCCTGATTCATCATTGCTGATTCCTGATTCATCATTCATCATTGCTGATTCCTGATTCATCATTCATCATTCATGATTCCTGAATCATCATTCCTGATTCTGTTTCATTATTCCTGATTCATCATTCCTGATTCATGATTCACCATTCCTGATTCCTGATTCGTCATTCCTCTTTCCTGATTCATCAGTCCTGATTCCTGATACATCATTCATCATTCCTGATTCATCATTCCTGATTCCTGATTCATCATTCCTGATTCCTGATTCATCATTCCTGATTCCTGATTGATCATTCATCATTCCTGATTCATCATTCCTCATTCCTGATTCATCATTCCTGATTCCTGATTGATCATTCCTCATTCCTGATTGATCATTCCTCATTCCTGATTCATCATTCCTGATTCTTGATTCATCATTCCTGATTCCTGATTCCTGATTCATCATTCATCATTCCTGATTCATCATTCCTGATTCCTGATTCATCATTGCTGATTCCTGATTCATAATTCATCATTCCTGATTCCTGATTCATCATTCCTGATTCATCATTCATCATTCCTGATTCATCATTCATCATTCCTGAATCATCATTCCTGATTCCTGATTCCTGTTTCATCATTCCTGATTCATCATTCCTGATTCATCATTCCTGATTTCTGATTCATCATTGCTGATTCCTGATTCATCATTCATCATTGGTGATTCATCATTCCTGATTCATCATTCCTGATTCATCATTCATCATTCCTGATTCATCATTCCTGATTCCTGATTCCTGATTCATCATTCCTGATTCATCATTCCTGATTTCTGATTCATCATTCATCATTCCTGATTCCTGATTCATCATTCTTGATTCATCATTCCTGATCCATCATTCATCATTCCTGATTCATCATTCCGGATTCCTGATTCATCATTGCTGATTCCTGATTCATCATTCATCATTGCTGATTCCTGATTCATCATTCATCATTCATGATTCATGATTCCTGATTCCTGATTCCTGATTCCTGATTCATCATTCATCATTCCTGATTCCTGATTCATCATTCCTGATTCATCATTCATAATTCCTGAATCATCATTCCTGATTCCTGATTCATCATTCCTGATTCCTGATTCATCATTCCTGATTCATCATTCCTGATTCATCAATCCTGATTCCTGATTGATCATTCCTCATTCCTGATTGATCATTCCTCATTCATGATTCATCATTCCTGATTCCTGATTCATCATTCCTGATTCTGATTAATCACTCCTGATTCCTGATTCCTGATTCCTGATTCATCATTCCTGATTCATCATTCCTGATTCCTGATTCATCATTGCTGATTCCTGATTCATCATTCATCATTCCTGATTCCTGATTCATCATTCCTGATTCCTGATTCATCATTCATCATTCCTGATTCCTGATTCATCATTCCTGATTCATCATTCATCATTCCTGATTGATCATTGCTGATTCGTGATTCATCATTCCTGATTCGTGATTCATCATTCCTGATTGCTGATTCATCATTCCTGATGCATCATTCCTGATTCATCATTCCTGATTCCTGTTTCATTATTCCTGATTCCTGATTCATCATTCCTGATTCATGATTCACCATTCCTGATTCCTGATTCGTCAGTCCTCTTTCCTGATTCATCATTCCTGATTCCTGATTGATCATTCCTCATTCCTGATTCATCATTCCTGATTCCTGATTGATCATTCCTCATTCCTGATTGATCATTCCTCATTCCTGATTCATCATTCCTGATTCTTGATTCATCATTCCTGATTCCTGATTAATCACTCCTGATTCCTGATTCCTGATTCATCATTCCTGATTCATCAATCCTGATTCATCATTCATCATTCCTGATTCATCATTCCTGATTCCTGATTCATCATTGCTGATTCCTGATTCATCATTCATCATTCCTGATTCCTGATTCATCATTCCTGATTCATCATTCATCATTCCTGTGATTCATCATTCATCATTCCTGATTCATCATTGCTGATTCCTGATTCATCATTCATCATTCCTGATTCCTGATTCCTGATTCATCATTCCTGATTCGTCATTCATCATTCCTGATTCATCATTCCTGATTCCTGACCCATCATTCATCATTCCTGATTCATCATTCCTTATTCCTGATTCAACATTCCTGATTCCTGATTCATGATTCACCATTCCTGATTCCTGATTCGTCATTCCTCTTTCCTGATTCATCATTCCTGAATCCTGATATATCATTCATCATTCCTGATTCATCATTCCTGATTCCTGATTCATCATTCCTGATTCCTGATTCATCATTCGTCATTCCTGATTCATCATTCGTCATTCCTGATTCATCATTCCTCATTCCTGATTCATCATTCCTCATTCCTGATTGATCATTCCTCATTCCTGATTCATCATTCCTGATTCTTGATTCATCATTACTGATTCCTGATTAATCACCCCTGATTCCTGATTCCTGATTCATCATTCCCGATTCATCAATCCTGATTCATCATTCATCATTCTTGATTCATCATTCCTGATTCCTGATTCATCATTGCTGATTCCTGATTCATCATTCATCATTCCTGATTCCGGATTCATCATTCCTGATTCATCATTCATCATTCCTGATTCATCATTCATCATTCCTGATTCATCATTGCTGATTCCTGATTCATCATTCATCATTCCTGATTCATCATTTCTGATTCCTGATTCATCATTCATCATTCATGATTCATCATTCATCATTCCTGATTCATCATTCCTGATTCCTGACTCATCATTCATCATTCCTGATTCATCATTCCTTATTCCTGATTCATCATTCCTGATTCCTGATTCATCATTCATCATTCCTGATTCATCATTCCTGATTCCTGATTCATCATTCCTGATTCCTGATTAATCACTCCTGATTCCTAATTCCGGATTCATCATTCCTGATTCATCATTCATCATTCCTGATTCCTGATTCATCATTCCTGATTCATCATTCATCATACCTGATTCATCATTCATCATTCCTGATTCATCATTGCTGATTCCTGATTCATCATTCATCATTCCTGATTCCTGATTCCTGATTCATCATTCCTGATTCGTCATTCATCATTCCTGATTCATCATTCCTGATTCCTGACTCATCATTCATCATTCCTGATTTATCATTCCTTATTCCTGATTCAACATTCCTGATTCCTGATTCATGATTCACCATTCCTGATTCCTGATTCGTCATTCCTCTTTCCTGATTCATCATTCCTGAATCCTGATATATCATTCATCATTCCTGATTCATCATTCCTGATTCCTGATTCATCATTCCTGATTCCTGATTCATCATTCATCATTCCTGATTCATCATTCCTCATTCCTGATTGATCATTCCTCATTCCTGTTTCATCATTCCTCATTCCTGATTGATCATTCCTCATTCCTGATTCATCATTCCTGATTCTTGATTCATCATTCCTGATTCCTGATTAATCACCCCTGATTCCTGATTCCTGATTCATCATTCCTGATTCATCAATCCTGATTCATCATTCATCATTCTTGATTCATCATTCCTGATTCCTGATTCATCATTGCTGATTCCTGATTCATCATTCATCATTCCTGACTCATCATTCATCATTCCTGATTCATCATTCCTTATTCCTGATTCATCATTCCTGATTCCTGATTCATCATTCATCATTCCTGATTCATCATTCCTGATTCCTGATTCATCATTCCTGATTCCTGATTAATCACTCCTGATTCCTAATTCCGGATTCATCATTCCTGATTCATCATTCATCATTCCTGATTCCTGATTCATCATTCCTGATTCATCATTCATCATACCTGATTCATCATTCATCATTCCTGATTCATCATTGCTGATTCCTGATTCATCATTCATCATTCCTGATTCCTGATTCCTGATTCATCATTCCTGATTCGTCATTCATCATTCCTGATTCATCATTCCTGATTCCTGACTCATCATTCATCATTCCTGATTTATCATTCCTTATTCCTGATTCAACATTCCTGATTCCTGATTCATGATTCACCATTCCTGATTCCTGATTCGTCATTCCTCTTTCCTGATTCATCATTCCTGAATCCTGATATATCATTCATCATTCCTGATTCATCATTCCTGATTCCTGATTCATCATTCCTGATTCCTGATTCATCATTCATCATTCCTGATTCATCATTCCTCATTCCTGATTGATCATTCCTCATTCCTGTTTCATCATTCCTCATTCCTGATTGATCATTCCTCATTCCTGATTCATCATTCCTGATTCTTGATTCATCATTCCTGATTCCTGATTCATCATTCATCATTCCTGATTCATCATTCATCATTCCTGATTCATCATTCCTGATTCCTGACTCATCAGTCATCATTCCTGATTCATCATTCATCATTCCTGATTCATCATTCATCATTCCTGATTCATCATTCCTGATTCCTGACTCATCAGTCATCATTCCTGATTCATCATTCCTTATTCCTGATTCATCATTCCTGATTCCTGATTCATCATTCATCATTCCTGATTCATCATTCCTGATTCCTGATTCATCATTCCTGATTCCTGATTCCTGATTCATCATTCCCGATTCATCATTCATCATTCCTGATTCATCATTCCTGATTCCTGATTCCTGATTCATCATTCATCATTCCTGATTCATCATTCCTCATTCCTGATTCATCATTCCTGATTCCTGATTGATCATTCCTCATTCCTGATTGATCATTCCTCATTCCTGATTCATCATTCCTGATTCTTGATTCATCATTCCTGATTCCTGATTAATCACTCCTGATTCCTAATTCCTGATTCATCATTCCTGATTCATCATTCATCATTCCTGATTCATCATTCATCATTCCTGATTCATCATTCCTGATTCATCATTCCTGATTCCTGATTCATCATTGCTGATTCCTGATTCATAATTCATCATTCCTGATTCCTGATTCATCATTCATCATTCCTGATTCATCATTCATCATTCCTGAATCATCATTCCTGATTCCTGATTCCTGATTCATCATTCCTGATTCATCATTCCTGATTCATCATTCCTGATTCCTGATTCATCATTGCTGATTCCTGATTCATCATTCATCATTGCTGATTCATCATTCCTGATTCATCATTCCTGATTCATCATTCATCATTCCTGATTCATCATTCCTGATTCCTGATTCCTGATTCATCATTCCTGATTCATCATTCCTGATTTCTGATTCATCATTCATCATTCCTGATTCCTGATTCATCATTCCTGATTCATCATTCCTGATCCATCATTCATCATTCCTGATTCATCATTCCGGATTCCTGATTCATCATTGCTGATTCCTGATTCATCATTCATCATTGCTGATTCCTGATTCATCATTCATCATTCATGATTCCTGATTCATCATTCCTGATTCATCATTCATCATTCCTGATTCCTGATTCATCATTGCTGATTCCTGATTCATAATTCATCATTCCTGATTCCTGATTCATCATTCATCATTCCTGATTCATCATTCATCATTCCTGAATCATCATTCCTGATTCCTGATTCCTGATTCATCATTCCTGATTCATCATTCCTGATTCATCATTCCTGATTCCTGATTCATCATTGCTGATTCCTGATTCATCATTCATCATTGCTGATTCATCATTCCTGATTCATCATTCCTGATTCATCATTCATCATTCCTGATTCATCATTCCTGATTTCTGATTCATCATTCATCATTCCTGATTCCTGATTCATCATTCCTGATTCATCATTCCTGATCCATCATTCATCATTCCTGATTCATCATTCCGGATTCCTGATTCATCATTGCTGATTCCTGATTCATCATTCATCATTGCTGATTCCTGATTCCTGATTCATCATTCATGATTCCTGATTCATCATTCCTGATTCATCATTCATCATTCCTGATTCCTGATTCATCATTCCTGATTCATCATTCATAATTCCTGAATCATCATTCCTGATTCCTGATTCATCATTCCTGATTCCTGATTCATCATTCCTGATTCATCATTCCTGATTCATCAATCCTGATTCCTGATTGATCATTCCTCATTCCTGATTGATCATTCCTCATTCCTGATTCATCATTCCTGATTCCTGATTCATCATTCCTGATTCCTGATTAATCACTCCTGATTCCTGATTCCTGATTCCTGATTCATCATTCCTGATTCATCATTCCTGATTCCTGATTCATCATTGCTGATTCCTGATTCATCATTCATCATTCCTGATTCCTGATTCATCATTCCTGATTCATCATTCATCATTCCTGATTCATCATTCATCATTCCTGATTCATCATTCCTGATTGCTGACTCATCATTCCTGATGCATCATTCCTGATTCATCATTCCTGATTCCTGTTTCATTATTCCTGATTCCTGATTCATCATTCCTGATTCATGATTCACCATTCCTGATTCCTGATTCGTCATTCCTCTTTCCTGATTCATCAGTCCTGATTCCTGATACATCATTCATCATTCCTGATTCATCATTCCTGATTCCTGATTCATCATTCCTGATTCCTGATTCATCATTCATCATTCCTGATTCATCATTCCTCATTCCTGATTCATCATTCCTGATTCCTGATTGATCATTCCTCATTCCTGATTGATCATTCCTCATTCCTGATTCATCATTCCTGATTCTTGATTCATCATTCCTGATTCCTGATTCCTGATTGATCATTCATCATTCCTGATTCATCATTCATCATTGCTGATTCATCATTCCTGATTCATCATTCATCATTCCTGATTCCTGATTCATCATTCCTGATTCATCATTCATAATTCCTGAATCATCATTCCTGATTCCTGATTCATCATTCCTGATTCCTGATTCATCATTCCTGATTCATCATTCCTGATTCATCAATCCTGATTCCTGATTGATCATTCCTCATTCCTGATTGATCATTCCTCATTCCTGATTCATCATTCCTGATTCCTGATTCGACATTCCTGATTCCTGATTAATCACTCCTGATTCCTGATTCCTGATTCCTGATTCATCAATTCTGATTCATCATTCCTGATTCCTGATTCATCATTGCTGATTCCTGATTCATCATTCATCATTCCTGATTCCTGATTCATCATTCCTGATTCCTGATTCATCATTCCTGATTGCTGACTCATCATTCCTGATGCATCATTCCTGATTCATCATTCCTGATTCCTGTTTCATTATTCCTGTTTCCTGATTCATCATTCCTGATTCATGATTCACCATTCCTGATTCCTGATTCGTCATTCCTCTTTCCTGATTCATCAGTCCTGATTCCTGATACATCATTCATCATTCCTGAGTCATCATTCCTGATTCCTGATTCATCATTCCTGATTCCTGATTCATCATTCATCATTCCTGATTCATCATTCCTGATTCCTGATTAATCACTCCTGATTCCTAATTCCTGATTCATCATTCCTGATTCATCATTCATCATTCCTGATTCATCATTCATCATTCCTGATTCATCATTCCTGATTCATCATTCCTGATTCCTGATTCATCATTGCTGATTCCTGATTCATAATTCATCATTCCTGATTCCTGATTCATCATTCCTGATTCATCATTCATCATTCCTGATTCATCATTCATCATTCCTGAATCATCATTCCTGATTCCTGATTCCTGATTCATCATTCCTGATTCATCATTCCTGATTCATCATTCCTGATTCCTGATTCATCATTGCTGATTCCTGATTCATCATTCATCATTGCTGATTCATCATTCCTGATTCATCATTCCTGATTCATCATTCATCATTCCTGATTCATCATTCCTGATTCCTGATTCCTGATTCATCATTCCTGATTCATCATTCCTGATTTCTGATTCATCATTCATCATTCCTGATTCCTGATTCATCATTCTTGATTCATCATTCCTGATCCATCATTCATCATTCCTGATTCATCATTCCGGATTCCTGATTCATCATTGCTGATTCCTGATTCATCATTCATCATTGCTGATTCCTGATTCATCATTCATCATTCATGATTCCTGAATCATCATTCCTGATTCATCATTCCTGATTCATCATTCCTGATTCCTGTTTCATTATTCCTGATTCATCATTCCTGATTCATGATTCACCATTCCTGATTCCTGATTCGTCATTCCTCTTTCCTGATTCATCAGTCCTGATTCCTGATACATCATTCATCATTCCTGATTCATCATTCCTGATTCATGATTCACCATTCCTGATTCCTGATTCGTCATTCCTCTTTCCTGATTCATCAGTCCTGATTCCTGATACATCATTCATCATTCCTGAGTCATCATTCCTGATTCCTGATTCATCATTCCTGATTCCTGATTCATCATTCATCATTCCTGATTCATCATTCCTGATTCCTGATTAATCACTCCTGATTCCTAATTCCTGATTCATCATTCCTGATTCATCATTCATCATTCCTGATTCATCATTCATCATTCCTGATTCATCATTCCTGATTCATCATTCCTGATTCCTGATTCATCATTGCTGATTCCTGATTCATAATTCATCATTCCTGATTCCTGATTCATCATTCCTGATTCATCATTCATCATTCCTGATTCATCATTCATCATTCCTGAATCATCATTCCTGATTCCTGATTCCTGATTCATCATTCCTGATTCATCATTCCTGATTCATCATTCCTGATTCCTGATTCATCATTGCTGATTCCTGATTCATCATTCATCATTGCTGATTCATCATTCCTGATTCATCATTCCTGATTCATCATTCATCATTCCTGATTCATCATTCCTGATTCCTGATTCCTGATTCATCATTCCTGATTCATCATTCCTGATTTCTGATTCATCATTCATCATTCCTGATTCCTGATTCATCATTCTTGATTCATCATTCCTGATCCATCATTCATCATTCCTGATTCATCATTCCGGATTCCTGATTCATCATTGCTGATTCCTGATTCATCATTCATCATTGCTGATTCCTGATTCATCATTCATCATTCATGATTCCTGAATCATCATTCCTGATTCATCATTCCTGATTCATCATTCCTGATTCCTGTTTCATTATTCCTGATTCATCATTCCTGATTCATGATTCACCATTCCTGATTCCTGATTCGTCATTCCTCTTTCCTGATTCATCAGTCCTGATTCCTGATACATCATTCATCATTCCTGATTCATCATTCCTGATTCCTGATTCATCATTCCTGATTCCTGATTCATCATTCCTGATTCCTGATTCATCATTCATCATTCCTGATTCATCATTCCTGATTCCTGATTCATCATTCCTGATTCCTGATTGATCATTCCTCATTCCTGATTGATCATTCCTCATTCCTGATTCATCATTCCTGATTCTTGATTCATCATTCCTGATTCCTGATTCCTGATTCATCATTCATCATTCCTGATTCATCATTCCTGATTCCTGATTCATCATTGCTGATTCCTGATTCATAATTCATCATTCCTGATTCCTGATTCATCATTCCTGATTCATCATTCATCATTCCTGATTCATCATTCATCATTCCTGAATCATCATTCCTGATTCCTGATTCCTGATTCATCATTCCTGATTCATCATTCCTGATTCATCATCCCTGATTTCTGATTCATCATTGCTGATTCCTGATTCATCATTCATCATTGCTGATTCATCATTCCTGATTCATCATTCCTGATTCATCATTCATCATTCCTGATTCATCATTCCTGATTCCTGATTCCTGATTCATCATTCCTGATTCATCATTCCTGATTTCTGATTCATCATTCATCATTCCTGATTCCTGATTCATCATTCTTGATTCATCATTCCTGATCCATCATTCATCATTCCTGATTCATCATTCCGGATTCCTGATTCATCATTGCTGATTCCTGATTCATCATTCATCATTGCTGATTCCTGATTCATCATTCATCATTCATGATTCCTGATTCATGATTCCTGATTCATCATTCATCATTCCTGATTCCTGATTCATCATTCCTGATTCATCATTCATAATTCCTGAATCATCATTCCTGATTCCTGATTCATCATTCCTGATTCCTGATTCATCATTCCTGATTCATCATTCATCATTCCTGATTCCTGATTCATCATTCCTGATTCATCATTCATCATTCCTGATTCATCATTCATCATTCCTGAATCATCATTCCTGATTCCTGATTCCTGATTCATCATTCCTGATTCATCATTCCTGATTCATCATTCCTGATTCCTGATTCATCATTGCTGATTCCTGATTCATCATTCATCATTGCTGATTCATCATTCCTGATTCATCATTCCTGATTCATCATTCATCATTCCTGATTCATCATTCCTGATTCCTGATTCATCATTCCTGATTCATCATTCCTGATTTCTGATTCATCATTCATCATTCCTGATTCCTGATTCATCATTCTTGATTCATCATTCCTGATCCATCATTCATCATTCCTGATTCATCATTCCGGATTCCTGATTCATCATTGCTGATTCCTGATTCATCATTCATCATTGCTGATTCCTGATTCATCATTCATCATTCATGATTCCTGAATCATCATTCCTGATTCATCATTCCTGATTCCTGTTTCATTATTCCTGATTCATCATTCCTGATTCATGATTCACCATTCCTGATTCCTGATTCGTCATTCCTCTTTCCTGATTCATCAGTCCTGATTCCTGATACATCATTCATCATTCCTGATTCATCATTCCTGATTCCTGATTCATCATTCCTGATTCCTGATTCATCATTCCTGATTCCTGATTGATCATTCATCATTCCTGATTCATCATTCCTCATTCCTGATTCATCATTCCTGATTCCTGATTGATCATTCCTCATTCCTGATTGATCATTCCTCATTCCTGATTCATCATTCCTGATTCTTGATTCATCATTCCTGATTCCTGATTCCTGATTCATCATTCATCATTCCTGATTCATCATTCCTGATTCCTGATTCATCATTGCTGATTCCTGATTCATAATTCATCATTCATGATTCCTGATTCATCATTCCTGATTCATCATTCATCATTCCTGATTCATCATTCATCATTCCTGAATCATCATTCCTGATTCCTGATTCCTGTTTCATCATTCCTGATTCATCATTCCTGATTCATCATTCCTGATTTCTGATTCATCATTGCTGATTCCTGATTCATCATTCATCATTGGTGATTCATCATTCCTGATTCATCATTCCTGATTCATCATTCATCATTCCTGATTCATCATTCCTGATTCCTGATTCCTGATTCATCATTCCTGATTCATCATTCCTGATTTCTGATTCATCATTCATCATTCCTGATTCCTGATTCATCATTCTTGATTCATCATTCCTGATCCATCATTCATCATTCCTGATTCATCATTCCGGATTCCTGATTCATCATTGCTGATTCCTGATTCATCATTCATCATTGCTGATTCCTGATTCATCATTCATGATTCATGATTCCTGATTCCTGATTCCTGATTCCTGATTCATCATTCATCATTCCTGATTCCTGATTCATCATTCCTGATTCATCATTCATAATTCCTGAATCATCATTCCTGATTCCTGATTCATCATTCCTGATTCCTGATTCATCATTCCTGATTCATCATTCCTGATTCATCAATCCTGATTCCTGATTGATCATTCCTCATTCCTGATTGATCATTCCTCATTCATGATTCATCATTCCTGATTCCTGATTAATCACTCCTGATTCCTGATTGATCATTCATCATTCCTGATTCATCATTCCTCATTCCTGATTCATCATTCCTGATTCCTGATTGATCATTCCTCATTCCTGATTGATCATTCCTCATTCCTGATTCATCATTCCTGATTCTTGATTCATCATTCCTGATTCCTGATTCCTGATTCATCATTCATCATTCCTGATTCATCATTCCTGATTCCTGATTCATCATTGCTGATTCCTGATTCATAATTCATCATTCCTGATTCCTGATTCATCATTCCTGATTCATCATTCATCATTCCTGATTCATCATTCATCATTCCTGAATCATCATTCCTGATTCCTGATTCCTGTTTCATCATTCCTGATTCATCATTCCTGATTCATCATTCCTGATTTCTGATTCATCATTGCTGATTCCTGATTCATCATTCATCATTGGTGATTCATCATTCCTGATTCATCATTCCTGATTCATCATTCATCATTCCTGATTCATCATTCCTGATTCCTGATTCCTGATTCATCATTCCTGATTCATCATTCCTGATTTCTGATTCATCATTCATCATTCCTGATTCCTGATTCATCATTCTTGATTCATCATTCCTGATCCATCATTCATCATTCCTGATTCATCATTCCGGATTCCTGATTCATCATTGCTGATTCCTGATTCATCATTCATCATTGCTGATTCCTGATTCATCATTCATCATTCATGATTCATGATTCCTGATTCCTGATTCCTGATTCATCATTCATCATTCCTGATTCCTGATTCATCATTCCTGATTCATCATTCATAATTCCTGAATCATCATTCCTGATTCCTGATTCATCATTCCTGATTCCTGATTCATCATTCCTGATTCATCATTCCTGATTCATCAATCCTGATTCCTGATTGATCATTCCTCATTCCTGATTGATCATTCCTCATTCATGATTCATCATTCCTGATTCCTGATTCATCATTCCTGATTCCTGATTAATCACTCCTGATTCCTGATTCCTGATTCCTGATTCATCATTCCTGATTCATCATTCCTGATTCCTGATTCATCATTGCTGATTCCTGATTCATCATTCATCATTCCTGATTCCTGATTCATCATTCCTGATTCCTGATTCATCATTCATCATTCCTGATTCCTGATTCATCATTCCTGATTCATCATTCATCATTCCTGATTGATCATTGCTGATTCCTGATTCATCATTCCTGATTCGTGATTCATCATTCCTGATTGCTGATTCATCATTCCTGATGCATCATTCCTGATTCATCATTCCTGATTCCTGTTTCATTATTCCTGATTCCTGATTCATCATTCCTGATTCATGATTCACCATTCCTGATTCCTGATTCGTCAGTCCTCTTTCCTGATTCATCATTCCTGATTCCTGATTGATCATTCCTCATTCCTGATTCATCATTCCTGATTCCTGATTCATCATTCTTGATTCATCATTCCTGATCCATCATTCATCATTCCTGATTCATCATTCCGGATTCCTGATTCATCATTGCTGATTCCTGATTCATCATTCATCATTGCTGATTCCTGATTCATCATTCATCATTCATGATTCATGATTCCTGATTCCTGATTCCTGATTCATCATTCATCATTCCTGATTCCTGATTCATCATTCCTGATTCATCATTCATAATTCCTGAATCATCATTCCTGATTCCTGATTCATCATTCCTGATTCCTGATTCATCATTCCTGATTCATCATTCCTGATTCATCAATCCTGATTCCTGATTGATCATTCCTCATTCCTGATTGATCATTCCTCATTCATGATTCATCATTCCTGATTCCTGATTAATCACTCCTGATTCCTGATTGATCATTCATCATTCCTGATTCATCATTCCTCATTCCTGATTCATCATTCCTGATTCCTGATTGATCATTCCTCATTCCTGATTGATCATTCCTCATTCCTGATTCATCATTCCTGATTCTTGATTCATCATTCCTGATTCCTGATTCCTGATTCATCATTCATCATTCCTGATTCATCATTCCTGATTCCTGATTCATCATTGCTGATTCCTGATTCATAATTCATCATTCCTGATTCCTGATTCATCATTCCTGATTCATCATTCATCATTCCTGATTCATCATTCATCATTCCTGAATCATCATTCCTGATTCCTGATTCCTGTTTCATCATTCCTGATTCATCATTCCTGATTCATCATTCCTGATTTCTGATTCATCATTGCTGAATCCTGATTCATCATTCATCATTGGTGATTCATCATTCCTGATTCATCATTCCTGATTCATCATTCATCATTCCTGATTCATCATTCCTGATTCCTGATTCCTGATTCATCATTCCTGATTCATCATTCCTGATTTCTGATTCATCATTCATCATTCCTGATTCCTGATTCATCATTCTTGATTCATCATTCCTGATCCATCATTCATCATTCCTGATTCATCATTCCGGATTCCTGATTCATCATTGCTGATTCCTGATTCATCATTCATCATTGCTGATTCCTGATTCATCATTCATCATTCATGATTCATGATTCCTGATTCCTGATTCCTGATTCATCATTCATCATTCCTGATTCCTGATTCATCATTCCTGATTCATCATTCATAATTCCTGAATCATCATTCCTGATTCCTGATTCATCATTCCTGATTCCTGATTCATCATTCCTGATTCATCATTCCTGATTCATCAATCCTGATTCCTGATTGATCATTCCTCATTCCTGATTGATCATTCCTCATTCATGATTCATCATTCCTGATTCCTGATTCATCATTCCTGATTCCTGATTAATCACTCCTGATTCCTGATTCCTGATTCCTGATTCATCATTCCTGATTCATCATTCCTGATTCCTGATTCATCATTCATCATTCCTGATTCCTGATTCATCATTCCTGATTCCTGATTCATCATTCATCATTCCTGATTCCTGATTCATCATTCCTGATTCATCATTCATCATTCCTGATTGATCATTGCTGATTCCTGATTCATCATTCCTGATTCGTGATTCATCATTCCTGATTGCTGATTCATCATTCCTGATGCATCATTCCTGATTCATCATTCCTGATTCCTGTTTCATTATTCCTGATTCCTGATTCATCATTCCTGATTCATGATTCACCATTCCTGATTCCTGATTCGTCAGTCCTCTTTCCTGATTCATCATTCCTGATTCCTGATTGATCATTCCTCATTCCTGATTCATCATTCCTGATTCCTGATTGATCATTCCTCATTCCTGATTGATCATTCCTCATTCCTGATTCATCATTCCTGATTCTTGATTCATCATTCCTGATTCCTGATTAATCACTCCTGATTCCTGATTCCTGATTCATCATTCCTGATTCATCAATCCTGATTCATCATTCATCATTCCTGATTCATCATTCCTGATTCCTGATTCATCATTGCTGATTCCTGATTCATCATTCATCATTCCTGATTCCTGATTCATCATTCCTGATTCATCATTCATCATTCCTGATTCATCATTCATCATTCCTGATTCATCATTGCTGATTCCTGATTCATCATTCATCATTCCTGATTCCTGATTCCTGATTCATCATTCCTGATTCGTCATTCATCATTCCTGATTCATCATTCCTGATTCCTGACCCATCATTCATCATTCCTGATTCATCATTCCTTATTCCTGATTCAACATTCCTGATTCCTGATTCATGATTCACCATTCCTGATTCCTGATTCGTCATTCCTCTTTCCTGATTCATCATTCCTGAATCCTGATATATCATTCATCATTCCTGATTCATCATTCCTGATTCCTGATTCATCATTCCTGATTCCTGATTCATCATTCGTCATTCCTGATTCATCATTCGTCATTCCTGATTCATCATTCCTCATTCCTGATTCATCATTCCTCATTCCTGATTGATCATTCCTCATTCCTGATTCATCATTCCTGATTCTTGATTCATCATTACTGATTCCTGATTAATCACCCCTGATTCCTGATTCCTGATTCATCATTCCCGATTCATCAATCCTCATTCATCATTCATCATTCTTGATTCATCATTCCTGATTCCTGATTCATCATTGCTGATTCCTGATTCATCATTCATCATTCCTGATTCCGGATTCATCATTCCTGATTCATCATTCATCATTCCTGATTCATCATTCATCATTCCTGATTCATCATTGCTGATTCCTGATTCATCATTCATCATTCCTGATTCATCATTTCTGATTCCTGATTCATCATTCATCATTCATGATTCATCATTCATCATTCCTGATTCATCATTCCTGATTCCTGACTCATCATTCATCATTCCTGATTCATCATTCCTTATTCCTGATTCATCATTCCTGATTCCTGATTCATCATTCATCATTCCTGATTCATCATTCCTGATTCCTGATTCATCATTCCTGATTCCTGATTAATCACTCCTGATTCCTAATTCCGGATTCATCATTCCTGATTCATCATTCATCATTCCTGATTCCTGATTCATCATTCCTGATTCATCATTCATCATACCTGATTCATCATTCATCATTCCTGAT
Organism: Actinernus sp. WN-2022; assembly: GCA_030867875.1. NCBI lineage: Eukaryota > Metazoa > Cnidaria > Anthozoa > Actiniaria > Actinernidae > Actinernus > Actinernus sp. WN-2022. Next base: position 35,488 of record JAOWCC010000872.1, on the reverse strand, counting down.
TCATCATTGCTGATTCCTGATTCATCATTCATCATTCCTGATTCCTGATTCCTGATTCATCATTCCTGATTCGTCATTCATCATTCCTGATTCATCATTCCTGATTCCTGACTCATCATTCATCATTCCTGATTTATCATTCCTTTTTCCTGATTCAACATTCCTGATTCCTGATTCATGATTCACCATTCCTGATTCCTGATTCGTCATTCCTCTTTCCTGATTCATCATTCCTGAATCCTGATATATCATTCATCATTCCTGATTCATCATTCCTGATTCCTGATTCATCATTCCTGATTCCTGATTCATCATTCATCATTCCTGATTCATCATTCCTCATTCCTGATTGATCATTCCTCATTCCTGTTTCATCATTCCTCATTCCTGATTGATCATTCCTCATTCCTGATTCATCATTCCTGATTCTTGATTCATCATTCCTGATTCCTGATTAATCACCCCTGATTCCTGATTCCTGATTCATCATTCCTGATTCATCAATCCTGATTCATCATTCATCATTCTTGATTCATCATTCCTGATTCCTGATTCATCATTCCTGATTGCTGATTCATCATTCCTGATGCATCATTCCTGATTCATCATTCCTGATTCCTGTTTCATTATTCCTGATTCCTGATTCATCATTCCTGATTCATGATTCACCATTCCTGATTCCTGATTCGTCAGTCCTCTTTCCTGATTCATCATTCCTGATTCCTGATTGATCATTCCTCATTCCTGATTCATCATTCCTGATTCCTGATTGATCATTCCTCATTCCTGATTGATCATTCCTCATTCCTGATTCATCATTCCTGATTCTTGATTCATCATTCCTGATTCCTGATTAATCACTCCTGATTCCTGATTCCTGATTCATCATTCCTGATTCATCAATCCTGATTCATCATTCATCATTCCTGATTCATCATTCCTGATTCCTGATTCATCATTGCTGATTCCTGATTCATCATTCATCATTCCTGATTCCTGATTCATCATTCCTGATTCATCATTCATCATTCCTGATTCATCATTCATCATTCCTGATTCATCATTGCTGATTCCTGATTCATCATTCATCATTCCTGATTCCTGATTCCTGATTCATCATTCCTGATTCGTCATTCATCATTCCTGATTCATCATTCCTGATTCCTGACCCATCATTCATCATTCCTGATTCATCATTCCTTATTCCTGATTCAACATTCCTGATTCCTGATTCATGATTCACCATTCCTGATTCCTGATTCGTCATTCCTCTTTCCTGATTCATCATTCCTGAATCCTGATATATCATTCATCATTCCTGATTCATCATTCCTGATTCCTGATTCATCATTCCTGATTCCTGATTCATCATTCGTCATTCCTGATTCATCATTCGTCATTCCTGATTCATCATTCCTCATTCCTGATTCATCATTCCTCATTCCTGATTGATCATTCCTCATTCCTGATTCATCATTCCTGATTCTTGATTCATCATTACTGATTCCTGATTAATCACCCCTGATTCCTGATTCCTGATTCATCATTCCCGATTCATCAATCCTGATTCATCATTCATCATTCTTGATTCATCATTCCTGATTCCTGATTCATCATTGCTGATTCCTGATTCATCATTCATCATTCCTGATTCCGGATTCATCATTCCTGATTCATCATTCATCATTCCTGATTCATCATTCATCATTCCTGATTCATCATTGCTGATTCCTGATTCATCATTCATCATTCCTGATTCATCATTTCTGATTCCTGATTCATCATTCATCATTCATGATTCATCATTCATCATTCCTGATTCATCATTCCTGATTCCTGACTCATCATTCATCATTCCTGATTCATCATTCCTTATTCCTGATTCATCATTCCTGATTCCTGATTCATCATTCATCATTCCTGATTCATCATTCCTGATTCCTGATTCATCATTCCTGATTCCTGATTAATCACTCCTGATTCCTAATTCCGGATTCATCATTCCTGATTCATCATTCATCATTCCTGATTCCTGATTCATCATTCCTGATTCATCATTCATCATACCTGATTCATCATTCATCATTCCTGATTCATCATTGCTGATTCCTGATTCATCATTCATCATTCCTGATTCCTGATTCCTGATTCATCATTCCTGATTCGTCATTCATCATTCCTGATTCATCATTCCTGATTCCTGACTCATCATTCATCATTCCTGATTTATCATTCCTTTTTCCTGATTCAACATTCCTGATTCCTGATTCATGATTCACCATTCCTGATTCCTGATTCGTCATTCCTCTTTCCTGATTCATCATTCCTGAATCCTGATATATCATTCATCATTCCTGATTCATCATTCCTGATTCCTGATTCATCATTCCTGATTCCTGATTCATCATTCATCATTCCTGATTCATCATTCCTCATTCCTGATTGATCATTCCTCATTCCTGTTTCATCATTCCTCATTCCTGATTGATCATTCCTCATTCCTGATTCATCATTCCTGATTCTTGATTCATCATTCCTGATTCCTGATTAATCACCCCTGATTCCTGATTCCTGATTCATCATTCCTGATTCATCAATCCTGATTCATCATTCATCATTCTTGATTCATCATTCCTGATTCCTGATTCATCATTGCTGATTCCTGATTCATCATTCATCATTGCTGATTCCTGATTCATCATTCATCATTCATGATTCCTGAATCATCATTCCTGATTCATCATTCCTGATTCCTGTTTCATTATTACTGATTCATCATTCCTGATTCATGATTCACCATTCCTGATTCCTGATTCGTCATTCCTCTTTCCTGATTCATCAGTCCTGATTCCTGATACATCATTCATCATTCCTGATTCATCATTCCTGATTCCTGATTCATCATTCCTGATTCCTGATTCATCATTCCTGATTCCTGATTGATCATTCATCATTCCTGATTCATCATTCCTCATTCCTGATTCATCATTCCTGATTCCTGATTGATCATTCCTCATTCCTGATTGATCATTCCTCATTCCTGATTCATCATTCCTGATTCTTGATTCATCATTCCTGATTCCTGATTCCTGATTCATCATTCATCATTCCTGATTCATCATTCCTGATTCCTGATTCATCATTGCTGATTCCTGATTCATAATTCATCATTCCTGATTCCTGATTCATCATTCCTGATTCATCATTCATCATTCCTGATTCATCATTCATCATTCCTGAATCATCATTCCTGATTCCTGATTCCTGTTTCATCATTCCTGATTCATCATTCCTGATTCATCATTCCTGATTTCTGATTCATCATTGCTGATTCCTGATTCATCATTCATCATTGGTGATTCATCATTCCTGATTCATCATTCCTGATTCATCATTCATCATTCCTGATTCATCATTCCTGATTCCTGATTCCTGATTCATCATTCCTGATTCATCATTCCTGATTTCTGATTCATCATTCATCATTCCTGATTCCTGATTCATCATTCTTGATTCATCATTCCTGATCCATCATTCATCATTCCTGATTCATCATTCCGGATTCCTGATTCATCATTGCTGATTCCTGATTCATCATTCATCATTGCTGATTCCTGATTCATCATTCATCATTCATGATTCCTGATTCATGATTCCTGATTCCTGATTCATCATTCATCATTCCTGATTCCTGATTCATCATTCCTGATTCATCATTCATAATTCCTGAATCATCATTCCTGATTCCTGATTCCTGATTCATCATTCTTGATTTTCATTCCTGATCCATCATTCATCATTCCTGATTCATCATTCCGGATTCCTGATTCATCATTCATCATTGCTGATTCCTGATTCATCATTCATCATTCATGATTCCTGAATCATCATTCCTGATTCATCATTCCTGATTCATCATTCCTGATTCCTGTTTCATTATTCCTGATTCATCATTCCTGATTCATGATTCACCATTCCTGATTCCTGATTCGTCATTCCTCTTTCCTGATTCATCAGTCCTGATTCCTGATACATCATTCATCATTCCTGAGTCATCATTCCTGATTCCTGATTCATCATTCCTGATTCCTGATTCATCATTCCTGATTCCTGATTCATCATTCATCATTCCTGATTCATCATTCCTGATTCCTGATTCATCATTCCTGATTCCTGATTGATCATTCCTCATTCCTGATTGATCATTCCTCATTCCTGATTCATCATTCCTGATTCTTGATTCATCATTCCTGATTCCTGATTCCTGATTCATCATTCATCATTCCTGATTCATCATTCCTGATTCCTGATTCATCATTGCTGATTCCTGATTCATAATTCATCATTCCTGATTCCTGATTCATCATTCCTGATTCATCATTCATCATTCCTGATTCATCATTCATCATTCCTGAATCATCATTCCTGATTCCTGATTCCTGATTCATCATTCCTGATTCATCATTCCTGATTCATCATTCCTGATTTCTGATTCATCATTGCTGATTCCTGATTCATCATTCATCTTTGCTGATTCATCATTCCTGATTCATCATTCCTGATTCATCATTCATCATTCCTGATTCATCATTCCTGATTCCTGATTCCTGATTCATCATTCCTGATTCATCATTCCTGATTTCTGATTCATCATTCATCATTCCTGATTCCTGATTCATCATTCTTGATTCATCATTCCTGATCCATCATTCATCATTCCTGATTCATCATTCCGGATTCCTGATTCATCATTGCTGATTCCTGATTCATCATTCATCATTGCTGATTCCTGATTCATCATTCATCATTCATGATTCCTGATTCATGATTCCTGATTCATCATTCATCATTCCTGATTCCTGATTCATCATTCCTGATTCATCATTCATAATTCCTGAATCATCATTCCTGATTCCTGATTCATCATTCCTGATTCCTGATTCATCATTCCTGATTCATCATTCATCATTCCTGATTCCTGATTCATCATTCCTGATTCATCATTCATCATTCCTGATTCATCATTCATCATTCCTGAATCATCATTCCTGATTCCTGATTCCTGATTCATCATTCCTGATTCATCATTCCTGATTCATCATTCCTGATTCCTGATTCATCATTGCTGATTCCTGATTCATCATTCATCATTGCTGATTCATCATTCCTGATTCATCATTCCTGATTCATCATTCATCATTCCTGATTCATCATTCCTGATTCCTGATTCCTGATTCATCATTCCTGATTCATCATTCCTGATTTCTGATTCATCATTCATCATTCCTGATTCCTGATTCATCATTCTTGATTCATCATTCCTGATCCATCATTCATCATTCCTGATTCATCATTCCGGATTCCTGATTCATCATTGCTGATTCCTGATTCATCATTCATCATTGCTGATTCCTGATTCATCATTCATCATTCATGATTCCTGAATCATCATTCCTGATTCATCATTCCTGATTCCTGTTTCATTATTACTGATTCATCATTCCTGATTCATGATTCACCATTCCTGATTCCTGATTCGTCATTCCTCTTTCCTGATTCATCAGTCCTGATTCCTGATACATCATTCATCATTCCTGATTCATCATTCCTGATTCCTGATTCATCATTCCTGATTCCTGATTCATCATTCCTGATTCCTGATTGATCATTCATCATTCCTGATTCATCATTCCTCATTCCTGATTCATCATTCCTGATTCCTGATTGATCATTCCTCATTCCTGATTGATCATTCCTCATTCCTGATTCATCATTCCTGATTCTTGATTCATCATTCCTGATTCCTGATTCCTGATTCATCATTCATCATTCCTGATTCATCATTCCTGATTCCTGATTCATCATTGCTGATTCCTGATTCATAATTCATCATTCCTGATTCCTGATTCATCATTCCTGATTCATCATTCATCATTCCTGATTCATCATTCATCATTCCTGAATCATCATTCCTGATTCCTGATTCCTGTTTCATCATTCCTGATTCATCATTCCTGATTCATCATTCCTGATTTCTGATTCATCATTGCTGATTCCTGATTCATCATTCATCATTGGTGATTCATCATTCCTGATTCATCATTCCTGATTCATCATTCATCATTCCTGATTCATCATTCCTGATTCCTGATTCCTGATTCATCATTCCTGATTAATCATTCCTGATTTCTGATTCATCATTCATCATTCCTGATTCCTGATTCATCATTCTTGATTCATCATTCCTGATCCATCATTCATCATTCCTGATTCATCATTCCGGATTCCTGATTCATCATTGCTGATCCCTGATTCATCATTCATCATTGCTGATTCCTGATTCATCATTCATCATTCATGATTCCTGATTCATGATTCCTGATTCCTGATTCATCATTCATCATTCCTGATTCCTGATTCATCATTCCTGATTCATCATTCATAATTCCTGAATCATCATTCCTGATTCCTGATTCATCATTCCTGATTCCTGATTCATCATTCCTGATTCATCATTCCTGATTCATCAATCCTGATTCCTGATTGATCATTCCTCATTCCTGATTGATCATTCCTCATTCATGATTCATCATTCCTGATTCCTGATTCATCATTCCTGATTCCTGATTAATCACTCCTGATTCCTGATTCCTGATTCCTGATTCATCATTCCTGATTCATCATTCCTGATTCCTGATTCATCATTGCTGATTCCTGATTCATCATTCATCATTCCTGATTCCTGATTCATCATTCCTGATTCCTGATTCATCATTCATCATTCCTGATTCCTGATTCATCATTCCTGATTCATCATTCATCATTCCTGATTGATCATTGCTGATTCCTGATTCATCATTCCTGATTCGTGATTCATCATTCCTGATTGCTGATTCATCATTCCTGATGCATCATTCCTGATTCATCATTCCTGATTCCTGTTTCATTATTCCTGATTCATCATTCATCATTCCTGATTGATCATTGCTGATTCCTGATTCATCATTCCTGATTCGTGATTCATCATTCCTGATTGCTGATTCATCATTCCTGATGCATCATTCCTGATTCATCATTCCTGATTCCTGTTTCATTATTCCTGATTCCTGATTCATCATTCCTGATTCATGATTCACCATTCCTGATTCCTGATTCGTCAGTCCTCTTTCCTGATTCATCATTCCTGATTCCTGATTGATCATTCCTCATTCCTGATTCATCATTCCTGATTCCTGATCGATCATTCCTCATTCCTGATTGATCATTCCTCATTCCTGATTCATCATTCCTGATTCTTGATTCATCATTCCTGATTCCTGATTAATCACTCCTGATTCCTGATTCCTGATTCATCATTCCTGATTCATCAATCCTGATTCATCATTCATCATTCCTGATTCATCATTCCTGATTCCTGATTCATCATTGCTGATTCCTGATTCATCATTCATCATTCCTGATTCCTGATTCATCATTCCTGATTCATCATTCATCATTCCTGATTCATCATTCATCATTCCTGATTCATCATTGCTGATTCCTGATTCATCATTCATCATTCCTGATTCCTGATTCCTGATTCATCATTCCTGATTCGTCATTCATCATTCCTGATTCATCATTCCTGATTCCTGACCCATCATTCATCATTCCTGATTCATCATTCCTTATTCCTGATTCAACATTCCTGATTCCTGATTCATGATTCACCATTCCTGATTCCTGATTCGTCATTCCTCTTTCCTGATTCATCATTCCTGAATCCTGATATATCATTCATCATTCCTGATTCATCATTCCTGATTCCTGATTCATCATTCCTGATTCCTGATTCATCATTCGTCATTCCTGATTCATCATTCCTCATTCCTGATTCATCATTCCTCATTCCTGATTCATCATTCCTCATTCCTGATTGATCATTCCTCATTCCTGATTCATCATTCCTGATTCTTGATTCATCATTATTGATTCCTGATTAATCACCCCTGATTCCTGATTCCTGATTCATCATTCCCGATTCATCAATCCTGATTCATCATTCATCATTCTTGATTCATCATTCCTGATTCCTGATTCATCATTGCTGATTGCTGATTCATCATTCATCATTCCTGATTCCGGATTCATCATTCCTGATTCATCATTCATCATTCCTGATTCATCATTCATCATTCCTGATTCCTGATTCATCATTCCTGATTCATCATTCCTGATTCATCAATCCTGATTCCTGATTGATCATTCCTCATTCCTGATTGATCATTCCTCATTCCTGATTCATCATTCCTGATTCCTGATTCATCATTCCTGATTCCTGATTAATCACTCCTGATTCCTGATTCCTGATTCCTGATTCATCATTCCTGATTCATCATTCCTGATTCCTGATTCATCATTGCTGATTCCTGATTCATCATTCATCATTCCTGATTCCTGATTCATCATTCCTGATTCATCATTCATCATTCCTGATTCATCATTCATCATTCCTGATTCATCATTCCTGATTCCTGATTCATCATTCCTGATTGCTGACTCATCATTCCTGATGCATCATTCCTGATTCATCATTCCTGATTCCTGTTTCATTATTCCTGATTCCTGATTCATCATTCCTGATTCATGATTCACCATTCCTGATTCCTGATTCGTCATTCCTCTTTCCTGATTCATCAGTCCTGATTCCTGATACATCATTCATCATTCCTGATTCATCATTCCTGATTCCTGATTCATCATTCCTGATTCCTGATTCATCATTCATCATTCCTGATTCATCATTCCTCATTCCTGATTCATCATTCCTGATTCCTGATTGATCATTCCTCATTCCTGATTGATCATTCCTCATTCCTGATTCATCATTCCTGATTCTTGATTCATCATTCCTGATTCCTGATTCCTGATTCATCATTGCTGATTCCTGATTCATCATTCATCATTGCTGATTCATCATTCCTGATTCATCATTCCTGATTCATCATTCATCATTCCTGATTCATCATTCCTGATTCCTGATTCCTGATTCATCATTCCTGATTCATCATTCCTGATTTCTGATTCATCATTCATCATTCCTGATTCCTGATTCATCATTCCTGATTCATCATTCCTGATCCATCATTCATCATTCCTGATTCATCATTCCGGATTCCTGATTCATCATTGCTGATTCCTGATTCATCATTCATCATTGCTGATTCCTGATTCATCATTCATCATTCATGATTCCTGATTCATCATTCCTGATTCATCATTCATCATTCCTGATTCCTGATTCATCATTCCTGATTCATCATTCATAATTCCTGAATCATCATTCCTGATTCCTGATTCATCATTCCTGATTCCTGATTCATCATTCCTGATTCATCATTCCTGATTCATCAATCCTGATTCCTGATTGATCATTCCTCATTCCTGATTGATCATTCCTCATTCCTGATTCATCATTCCTGATTCCTGATTCGACATTCCTGATTCCTGATTAATCACTCCTGATTCCTCATTCCTGATTCCTGATTCATCAATTCTGATTCATCATTCCTGATTCCTGATTCATCATTGCTGATTCCTGATTCATCATTCATCATTCCTGATTCCTGATTCATCATTCCTGATTCATCATTCATCATTCCTGATTCATCATTCATCATTCCTGATTCATCATTCCTGATTCCTGATTCATCATTCCTGATTGCTGACTCATCATTCCTGATGCATCATTCCTGATTCATCATTCCTGATTCCTGTTTCATTATTCCTGTTTCCTGATTCATCATTCCTGATTCATGATTCACCATTCCTGATTCCTGATTCGTCATTCCTCTTTCCTGATTCATCAGTCCTGATTCCTGATACATCATTCATCATTCCTGATTCATCATTCCTGATTCCTGATTCATCATTCCTGATTCCTGATTCATCATTCATCATTCCTGATTCATCATTCCTGATTCCTGATTAATCACTCCTGATTCCTAATTCCTGATTCATCATTCCTGATTCATCATTCATCATTCCTGATTCATCATTCATCATTCCTGATTCATCATTCCTGATTCATCATTCCTGATTCCTGATTCATCATTGCTGATTCCTGATTCATAATTCATCATTCCTGATTCCTGATTCATCATTCCTGATTCATCATTCATCATTCCTGATTCATCATTCATCATTCCTGAATCATCATTCCTGATTCCTGATTCCTGATTCATCATTCCTGATTCATCATTCCTGATTCATCATTCCTGATTCCTGATTCATCATTGCTGATTCCTGATTCATCATTCATCATTGCTGATTCATCATTCCTGATTCATCATTCCTGATTCATCATTCATCATTCCTGATTCATCATTCCTGATTCCTGATTCCTGATTCATCATTCCTGATTCATCATTCCTGATTTCTGATTCATCATTCATCATTCCTGATTCCTGATTCATCATTCTTGATTCATCATTCCTGATCCATCATTCATCATTCCTGATTCATCATTCCGGATTCCTGATTCATCATTGCTGATTCCTGATTCATCATTCATCATTGCTGATTCCTGATTCATCATTCATCATTGCTGATTCCTGATTCATCATTCATCATTCCTGATTCCTGTTTCATTATTCCTGATTCATCATTCCTGATTCATGATTCACCATTCCTGATTCCTGATTCGTCATTCCTCTTTCCTGATTCATCAGTCCTGATTCCTGATACATCATTCATCATTCCTGATTCATCATTCCTGATTCCTGATTCATCATTCCTGATTCCTGATTCATCATTCCTGATTCCTGATTCATCATTCATCATTCCTGATTCATCATTCCTGATTCCTGATTCATCATTCCTGATTCCTGATTGATCATTCCTCATTCCTGATTGATCATTCCTCATTCCTGATTCATCATTCCTGATTCTTGATTCATCATTCCTGATTCCTGATTCCTGATTCATCATTCATCATTCCTGATTCATCATTCCTGATTCCTGATTCATCATTGCTGATTCCTGATTCATAATTCATCATTCCTGATTCCTGATTCATCATTCCTGATTCATCATTCATCATTCCTGATTCATCATTCATCATTCCTGAATCATCATTCCTGATTCCTGATTCCTGATTCATCATTCCTGATTCATCATTCCTGATTCATCATTCCTGATTTCTGATTCATCATTGCTGATTCCTGATTCATCATTCATCATTGCTGATTCATCATTCCTGATTCATCATTCCTGATTCATCATTCATCATTCCTGATTCATCATTCCTGATTCCTGATTCCTGATTCATCATTCCTGATTCATCATTCCTGATTTCTGATTCATCATTCATCATTCCTGATTCCTGATTCATCATTCTTGATTCATCATTCCTGATCCATCATTCATCATTCCTGATTCATCATTCCGGATTCCTGATTCATCATTGCTGATTCCTGATTCATCATTCATCATTGCTGATTCCTGATTCATCATTCATCATTCATGATTCCTGATTCATGATTCCTGATTCATCATTCATCATTCCTGATTCCTGATTCATCATTCCTGATTCATCATTCATAATTCCTGAATCATCATTCCTGATTCCTGATTCATCATTCCTGATTCCTGATTCATCATTCCTGATTCATCATTCATCATTCCTGACTCCTGATTCATCATTCCTGATTCATCATTCATCATTCCTGATTCATCATTCATCATTCCTGAATCATCATTCCTGATTCCTGATTCCTGATTCATCATTCCTGATTCATCATTCCTGATTCCTGATTCATCATTGCTGATTCCTGATTCATCATTCATCATTGCTGATTCATCATTCCTGATTCATCATTCCTGATTCATCATTCATCATTCCTGATTCATCATTCCTGATTCCTGATTCCTGATTCATCATTCCTGATTCATCATTCCTGATTTCTGATTCATCATTCATCATTCCTGATTCCTGATTCATCATTCTTGATTCATCATTCCTGATCCATCATTCATCATTCCTGATTCATCATTCCGGATTCCTGATTCATCATTGCTGATTCCTGATTCATCATTCATCATTGCTGATTCCTGATTCATCATTCATCATTCATGATTCCTGAATCATCATTCCTGATTCATCATTCCTGATTCCTGTTTCATTATTCCTGATTCATCATTCCTGATTCATGATTCACCATTCCTGATTCCTGATTCGTCATTCCTCTTTCCTGATTCATCAGTCCTGATTCCTGATACATCATTCATCATTCCTGATTCATCATTCCTGATTCCTGATTCATCATTCCTGATTCCTGATTCATCATTCCTGATTCCTGATTGATCATTCATCATTCCTGATTCATCATTCCTCATTCCTGATTCATCATTCCTGATTCCTGATTGATCATTCCTCATTCCTGATTGATCATTCCTCATTCCTGATTCATCATTCCTGATTCTTGATTCATCATTCCTGATTCCTGATTCCTGATTCATCATTCCTGATTCATCATTCCTGATTCCTGATTCATCATTGCTGATTCCTGATTCATAATTCATCATTCCTGATTCCTGATTCATCATTCCTGATTCATCATTCATCATTCCTGATTCATCATTCATCATTCCTGAATCATCATTCCTGATTCCTGATTCCTGTTTCATCATTCCTGATTCATCATTCCTGATTCATCATTCCTGATTTCTGATTCATCATTGCTGATTCCTGATTCATCATTCATCATTGGTGATTCATCATTCCTGATTCATCATTCCTGATTCATCATTCATCATTCCTGATTCATCATTCCTGATTCCTGATTCCTGATTCATCATTCCTGATTCATCATTCCTGATTTCTGATTCATCATTCATCATTCCTGATTCCTGATTCATCATTCTTGATTCATCATTCCTGATCCATCATTCATCATTCCTGATTCATCATTCCGGATTCCTGATTCATCATTGCTGATTCCTGATTCATCATTCATCATTGCTGATTCCTGATTCATCATTCATCATTCATGATTCCTGATTCATGATTCCTGATTCCTGATTCATCATTCATCATTCCTGATTCCTGATTCATCATTCCTGATTCATCATTCATAATTCCTGAATCATCATTCCTGATTCCTGATTCATCATTCCTGATTCCTGATTCATCATTCCTGATTCATCATTCCTGATTCATCAATCCTGATTCCTGATTGATCATTCCTCATTCCTGATTGATCATTCCTCATTCATGATTCATCATTCCTGATTCCTGATTCATCATTCCTGATTCCTGATTAATCACTCCTGATTCCTGATTCCTGATTCCTGATTCATCATTCCTGATTCATCATTCCTGATTCCTGATTCATCATTGCTGATTCCTGATTCATCATTCATCATTCCTGATTCCTGATTCATCATTCCTGATTCCTGATTCATCATTCATCATTCCTGATTCCTGATTCATCATTCCTGATTCATCATTCATCATTCCTGATTGATCATTGCTGATTCCTGATTCATCATTCCTGATTCGTGATTCATCATTCCTGATTGCTGATTCATCATTCCTGATGCATCATTCCTGATTCATCATTCCTGATTCCTGTTTCATTATTCCTGATTCCTGATTCATCATTCCTGATTCATGATTCACCATTCCTGATTCCTGATTCGTCAGTCCTCTTTCCTGATTCATCATTCCTGATTCCTGATTGATCATTCCTCATTCCTGATTCATCATTCCTGATTCCTGATTGATCATTCCTCATTCCTGATTGATCATTCCTCATTCCTGATTCATCATTCCTGATTCTTGATTCATCATTCCTGATTCCTGATTAATCACTCCTGATTCCTGATTCCTGATTCATCATTCCTGATTCATCAATCCTGATTCATCATTCATCATTCCTGATTCATCATTCCTGATTCCTGATTCATCATTGCTGATTCCTGATTCATCATTCATCATTCCTGATTCCTGATTCATCATTCCTGATTCATCATTCATCATTCCTGATTCATCATTCATCATTCCTGATTCATCATTGCTGATTCCTGATTCATCATTCATCATTCCTGATTCCTGATTCCTGATTCATCATTCCTGATTCGTCATTCATCATTCCTGATTCATCATTCCTGATTCCTGACCCATCATTCATCATTCCTGATTCATCATTCCTTATTCCTGATTCAACATTCCTGATTCCTGATTCATGATTCACCATTCCTGATTCCTGATTCGTCATTCCTCTTTCCTGATTCATCATTCCTGAATCCTGATATATCATTCATCATTCCTGATTCATCATTCCTGATTCCTGATTCATCATTCCTGATTCCTGATTCATCATTCGTCATTCCTGATTCATCATTCCTCATTCCTGATTCATCATTCCTCATTCCTGATTCATCATTCCTCATTCCTGATTGATCATTCCTCATTCCTGATTCATCATTCCTGATTCTTGATTCATCATTATTGATTCCTGATTAATCACCCCTGATTCCTGATTCCTGATTCATCATTCCCGATTCATCAATCCTGATTCATCATTCATCATTCTTGATTCATCATTCCTGATTCCTGATTCATCATTGCTGATTGCTGATTCATCATTCATCATTCCTGATTCCGGATTCATCATTCCTGATTCATCATTCATCATTCCTGATTCATCATTCATCATTCCTGATTCATCATTGCTGATTCCTGATTCATCATTCATCATTCCTGATTCATCATTTCTGATTCCTGATTCATCATTCATCATTCATGATTCATCATTCATCATTCCTGATTCATCATTCCTGATTCCTGACTCATCATTCATCATTCCTGATTCATCATTCCTTATTCCTGATTCATCATTCCTGATTCCTGATTCATCATTCATCATTCCTGATTCATCATTCCTGATTCCTGATTCATCATTCCTGATTCCTGATTAATCACTCCTGATTCCTAATTCCTGATTCATCATTCCTGATTCATCATTCATCATTCCTGATTCATCATTCATCATTCCTGATTCATCATTCCTGATTCATCATTCCTGATTCCTGATTCATCATTGCTGATTCCTGATTCATAATTCATCATTCCTGATTCCTGATTCATCATTCATCATTCCTGATTCATCATTCATCATTCCTGAATCATCATTCCTGATTCCTGATTCCTGATTCATCATTCCTGATTCATCATTCCTGATTCATCATTCCTGATTCCTGATTCATCATTGCTGATTCCTGATTCATCATTCATCATTGCTGATTCATCATTCCTGATTCATCATTCCTGATTCATCATTCATCATTCCTGATTCATCATTCCTGATTCCTGATTCCTGATTCATCATTCCTGATTCATCATTCCTGATTTCTGATTCATCATTCATCATTCCTGATTCCTGATTCATCATTGCTGATTCATCATTCCTGATCCATCATTCATCATTCCTGATTCATCATTCCGGATTCCTGATTCATCATTGCTGATTCCTGATTCATCATTCATCATTGCTGATTCCTGATTCATCATTCATCATTCATGATTCCTGATTCATCATTCCAGATTCATCATTCATCATTCCTGATTCCTGATTCATCATTCCTGAGTCATCATTCATAATTCCTGAATCATCATTCCTGATTCCTGATTCATCATTCCTGATTCCTGATTCATCATTCCTGATTCATCATTCCTGATTACTGATTCATCATTCATCATTCCTCATTCCTGATTCATCATTCCTGATTCATCATTCATCATTCCTGATTCATCATTCATCATTCCTGATTCATCATTCCTGATTCCTGATTCATCATTCCTGATTGCTGACTCATCATTCCTGATGCATCATTCCTGATTCATCATTCCTGATTCCTGTTTCATTATTCCTGATTCCTGATTCATCATTCCTGATTCATGATTCACCATTCCTGATTCCTGATTCGTCATTCCTCTTTCCTGAATCATCAGTCCTGATTCCTGATACATCATTCATCATTCCTGATTCATCATTCCTGATTCCTGATTCATCATTCCTGATTCCTGATTCATCATTCATCATTCCTGATTCATCATTCCTCATTCCTGATTCATCATTCCTGATTCCTGATTGATCATTCCTCATTCCTGATTGATCATTCCTCATTCCTGATTCATCATTCCTGATTCTTGATTCATCATTCCTGATTCCTGATTCCTGATTCATCATTCATCATTCCTGATTCATCATTCCTCATTCCTGATTCATCATTCCTGATTCCTGATTGATCATTCCTCATTCCTGATTGATCATTCCTCATTCCTGATTCATCATTCCTGATTCTTGATTCATCATTCCTGATTCATCATTCATCATTGCTGATTCCTGATTCATCATTCATCATTGCTGATTCCTGATTCATCATTCATCATTCATGATTCCTGATTCATCATTCCTGATTCCTGATTCATCATTCATCATTCATGATTCATCATTCATCATTCCTGATTCATCATTCCTGATTCCTGACTCATCATTCATCATTCCTGATTCATCATTCCTTATTCCTGATTCATCATTCCTGATTCCTGATTCATCATTCATCATTCCTGATTCATCATTCCTGATTCCTGATTCATCATTCCTGATTCCTGATTAATCACTCCTGATTCCTAATTCCGGATTCATCATTCCTGATTCATCATTCATCATTCCTGATTCCTGATTCATCATTCCTGATTCATCATTCATCATTCCTGATTCATGATTCATCATTCCTGATTCATCATTGCTGATTCCTGATTCATCATTCATCATTCCTGATTCCTGATTCCTGATTCATCATTCCTGATTCGTCATTCATCATTCCTGATTCATCATTCCTGATTCCTGACTCATCATTCATCATTCCTGATTTATCATTCCTTATTCCTGATTCAACATTCCTGATTCCTGATTCATGATTCACCATTCCTGATTCCTGATTCGTCATTCCTCTTTCCTGATTCATCATTCCTGAATCCTGATATATCATTCATCATTCCTGATTCATCATTCCTGATTCCTGATTCATCATTCCTGATTCCTGATTCATCATTCATCATTCCTGATTCATCATTCCTCATTCCTGATTGATCATTCCTCATTCCTGTTTCATCATTCCTCATTCCTGATTGATCATTCCTCATTCCTGATTCATCATTCCTGATTCTTGATTCATCATTCCTGATTCCTGATTAATCACCCCTGATTCCTGATTCCTGATTCATCATTCCTGATTCATCAATCCTGATTCATCATTCATCATTCTTGATTCATCATTCCTGATTCCTGATTCATCATTGCTGATTCCTGATTCATCATTCATCATTCCTGATTCCGGATTCATCATTCCTGATTCATCATTCATCATTCCTGATTCATCATTCATCATTCCTGATTCATCATTGCTGATTCCTGATTCATCATTCATCATTCTTGATTCATCATTTCTGATTCCTGATTCATCATTCATCATTCCTGATTCATCTTTCATCATTCCTGATTCATCATTCCTGATTCCTGACTCATCATTCATCATTCCTGATTCATCATTCCTTATTCCTGATTCATCATTCCTGATTCCTGATTCATCATTCATCATTCCTGATTCATCATTCCTGATTCCTGATTCATCATTCCTGATTCCTGATTCCTGATTCATCATTCCCGATTCATCATTCATCATTCCTGATTCATCATTCCTGATTCCTGATTCCTGATTCATCATTCATCATTCCTGATTCATCATTCCTCATTCCTGATTCATCATTCCTGATTCCTGATTCCTGATTCATCATTCATCATTCCTGATTCATCATTCCTGATTCCTGATTCATCATTGCTGATTCCTGATTCATCATTCATCATTCCTGATTGCTGACTCATCATTCCTGATGCATCATTCCTGATTCCTGTTTCATTATTCCTGATTCCTGATTCATCATTCCTGATTCATGATTCACCATTCCTGATTCCTGATTCGTCATTCCTCTTTCCTGATTCATCAGTCCTGATTCCTGATACATCATTCATCATTCCTGATTCATCATTCCTGATTCCTGATTCATCATTCCTGATTCCTGATTCATCATTCATCATTCCTGATTCATCATTCCTCATTCCTGATTCATCATTCCTGATTCCTGATTGATCATTCCTCATTCCTGATTGATCATTCCTCATTCCTGATTCATCATTCCTGATTCTTGATTCATCATTCCTGATTCCTGATTCCTGATTGATCATTCATCATTCCTGATTCATCATTCATCATTGCTGATTCATCATTCCTGATTCATCATTCCTGATTCATCATTCATCATTCCTGATTCATCATTCCTGATTCCTGATTCCTGATTCATCATTCCTGATTCATCATTCCTGATTTCTGATTCATCATTCATCATTCCTGATTCCTGATTCATCATTCCTGATTCATCATTCCTGATCCATCATTCATCATTCCTGATTCATCATTCCGGATTCCTGATTCATCATTGCTGATTCCTGATTCATCATTCATCATTGCTGATTCCTGATTCATCATTCATCATTCATGATTCCTGATTCATCATTCCTGATTCATCATTCATCATTCCTGATTCCTGATTCATCATTCCTGATTCATCATTCATAATTCCTGAATCATCATTCCTGATTCCTGATTCATCATTCCTGATTCCTGATTCATCATTCCTGATTCATCATTCCTGATTCATCAATCCTGATTCCTGATTGATCATTCCTCATTCCTGATTGATCATTCCTCATTCCTGATTCATCATTCCTGATTCCTGATTCGACATTCCTGATTCCTGATTAATCACTCCTGATTCCTGATTCCTGATTCCTGATTCATCAATTCTGATTCATCATTCCTGATTCCTGATTCATCATTGCTGATTCCTGATTCATCATTCATCATTCCTGATTCCTGATTCATCATTCCTGATTCATCATTCATCATTCCTGATTCATCATTCCTCATTCCTGATTCATCATTCCTGATTCCTGATTCATCATTCCTGATTGCTGACTCATCATTCCTGATGCATCATTCCTGATTCATCATTCCTGATTCCTGTTTCATTATTCCTGTTTCCTGATTCATCATTCCTGATTCATGATTCACCATTCCTGATTCCTGATTCGTCATTCCTCTTTCCTGATTCATCAGTCCTGATTCCTGATACATCATTCATCATTCCTGATTCATCATTCCTGATTCCTGATTCATCATTCCTGATTCCTGATTCATCATTCATCATTCCTGATTCATCATTCCTGATTCCTGATTAATCACTCCTGATTCCTAATTCCTGATTCATCATTCCTGATTCATCATTCATCATTCCTGATTCATCATTCCTGATTCATCATTCCTGATTCATCATTCCTGATTCCTGATTCATCATTGCTGATTCCTGATTCATAATTCATCATTCCTGATTCCTGATTCATCATTCCTGATTCATCATTCATCATTCCTGATTCATCATTCATCATTCCTGATTCCTGATTCCTGATTCCTGATTCCTGATTCATCATTCCTGATTCATCATTCCTGATTAATCATTCCTGATTCCTGATTCATCATTGCTGATTCCTGATTCATCATTCATCATTGCTGATTCATCATTCCTGATTCATCATTCCTGATTCATCATTCATCATTCCTGATTCATCATTCCTGATTGCTGACTCATCATTCCTGATGCATCATTCCTGATTCATCATTCCTGATTCCTGTTTCATTATTCCTGTTTCCTGATTCATCATTCCTGATTCATGATTCACCATTCCTGATTCCTGATTCGTCATTCCTCTTTCCTGATTCATCAGTCCTGATTCCTGATACATCATTCATCATTCCTGATTCATCATTCCTGATTCCTGATTCATCATTCCTGATTCCTGATTCATCATTCATCATTCCTGATTCATCATTCCTGATTCCTGATTAATCACTCCTGATTCCTAATTCCTGATTCATCATTCCTGATTCATCATTCATCATTCCTGATTCATCATTCCTGATTCATCATTCCTGATTCCTGATTCATCATTGCTGATTCCTGATTCATAATTCATCATTCCTGATTCCTGATTCATCATTCCTGATTCATCATTCATCATTCCTGATTCATCATTCATCATTCCTGAATCATCATTCCTGATTCCTGATTCCTGATTCATCATTCCTGATTCATCATTCCTGATTCATCATTCCTGATTCCTGATTCATCATTGCTGATTCCTGATTCATCATTCATCATTGCTGATTCATCATTCCTGATTCATCATTCCTGATTCATCATTCATCATTCCTGATTCATCATTCCTGATTCCTGATTCCTGATTCATCATTCCTGATTCATCATTCCTGATTTCTGATTCATCATTCATCATTCCTGATTCCTGATTCATCATTCTTGATTCATCATTCCTGATCCATCATTCATCATTCCTGATTCATCATTCCGGATTCCTGATTCATCATTGCTGATTCCTGATTCATCATTCATCATTGCTGATTCCTGATTCATCATTCATCATTCATGATTCCTGAATCATCATTCCTGATTCATCATTCCTGATTCATCATTCCTGATTCCTGTTTCATTATTCCTGATTCATCATTCCTGATTCATGATTCACCATTCCTGATTCCTGATTCGTCATTCCTCTTTCCTGATTCATCAGTCCTGATTCCTGATACATCATTCATCATTCCTGATTCATCATTCCTGATTCCTGATTCATCATTCCTGATTCCTGATTCATCATTCCTGATTCCTGATTCATCATTCATCATTCCTGATTCATCATTCCTGATTCCTGATTCATCATTCCTGATTCCTGATTGATCATTCCTCATTCCTGATTGATCATTCCTCATTCCTGATTCATCATTCCTGATTCTTGATTCATCATTCCTGATTCCTGATTCATCATTCTTGATTCATCATTCCTGATCCATCATTCATCATTCCTGATTCATCATTCCGGATTCCTGATTCATCATTGCTGATTCCTGATTCATCATTCATCATTGCTGATTCCTGATTCATCATTCATCATTCATGATTCCTGATTCATGATTCCTGATTCATCATTCATCATTCCTGATTCCTGATTCATCATTCCTGATTCATCATTCATAATTCCTGAATCATCATTCCTGATTCCTGATTCATCATTCCTGATTCCTGATTCATCATTCCTGATTCATCATTCATCATTCCTGATTCCTGATTCATCATTACTGATTCATCATTCATCATTCCTGATTCATCATTCATCATTCCTGAATCATCATTCCTGATTCCTGATTCCTGATTCATCATTCCTGATTCATCATTCCTGATTCATCATTCCTGATTCCTGATTCATCATTGCTGATTCCTGATTCATCATTCATCATTGCTGATTCATCATTCCTGATTCATCATTCCTGATTCATCATTCATCATTCCTGATTCATCATTCCTGATTCCTGATTCCTGATTCATCATTCCTGATTCATCATTCCTGATTTCTGATTCATCATTCATCATTCCTGATTCCTGATTCATCATTCTTGATTCATCATTCCTGATCCATCATTCATCATTCCTGATTCATCATTCCGGATTCCTGATTCATCATTGCTGATTCCTGATTCATCATTCATCATTGCTGATTCCTGATTCATCATTCATCATTCATGATTCCTGATTCATGATTCCTGATTCCTGATTCATCATTCATCATTCCTGATTCCTGATTCATCATTCCTGATTCATCATTCATAATTCCTGAATCATCATTCCTGATTCCTGATTCATCATTCTTGATTCCTGATTCATCATTCCTGATTCATCATTCCTGATTCATCAATCCTGATTCCTGATTGATCATTCCTCATTCCTGATTGATCATTCCTCATTCATGATTCATCATTCCTGATTCCTGATTCATCATTCCTGATTCCTGATTAATCACTCCTGATTCCTGATTCCTGATTCCTGATTCATCATTCCTGATTCATCATTCCTGATTCCTGATTCATCATTGCTGATTCCTGATTCATCATTCATCATTCCTGATTCCTGATTCATCATTCCTGATTCCTGATTCATCATTCATCATTCCTGATTCCTGATTCATCATTCCTGATTCATCATTCATCATTCCTGATTGATCATTGCTGATTCCTGATTCATCATTCCTGATTCGTGATTCATCATTCCTGATTGCTGATTCATCATTCCTGATGCATCATTCCTGATTCATCATTCCTGATTCCTGTTTCATTATTCCTGATTCCTGATTCATCATTCCTGATTCATGATTCACCATTCCTGATTCCTGATTCGTCAGTCCTCTTTCCTGATTCATCATTCCTGATTCCTGATTGATCATTCCTCATTCCTGATTCATCATTCCTGATTCCTGATTGATCATTCCTCATTCCTGATTGATCATTCCTCATTCCTGATTCATCATTCCTGATTCTTGATTCATCATTCCTGATTCCTGATTAATCACTCCTGATTCCTGATTCCTGATTCATCATTCCTGATTCATCAATCCTGATTCATCATTCATCATTCCTGATTCATCATTCCTGATTCCTGATTCATCATTCATCATTCCTGATTCCTGATTCATCATTCCTGATTCATCATTCATCATTCCTGATTCATCATTCATCATTCCTGATTCATCATTGCTGATTCCTGATTCATCATTCATCATTCCTGATTCCTGATTCCTGATTCATCATTCCTGATTCGTCATTCATCATTCCTGATTCATCATTCCTGATTCCTGACCCATCATTCATCATTCCTGATTCATCATTCCTTATTCCTGATTCAACATTCCTGATTCCTGATTCATGATTCACCATTCCTGATTCCTGATTCGTCATTCCTCTTTCCTGATTCATCATTCCTGAATCCTGATATATCATTCATCATTCCTGATTCATCATTCCTGATTCCTGATTCATCATTCCTGATTCCTGATTCATCATTCGTCATTCCTGATTCATCATTCCTCATTCCTGATTCATCATTCCTCATTCCTGATTCATCATTCCTCATTCCTGATTGATCATTCCTCATTCCTGATTCATCATTCCTGATTCTTGATTCATCATTATTGATTCCTGATTAATCACCCCTGATTCCTGATTCCTGATTCATCATTCCCGATTCATCAATCCTGATTCATCATTCATCATTCTTGATTCATCATTCCTGATTCCTGATTCATCATTGCTGATTGCTGATTCATCATTCATCATTCCTGATTCCGGATTCATCATTCCTGATTCATCATTCATCATTCCTGATTCATCATTCATCATTCCTGATTCATCATTGCTGATTCCTGATTCATCATTCATCATTCCTGATTCATCATTTCTGATTCCTGATTCATCATTCATCATTCATGATTCATCATTCATCATTCCTGATTCATCATTCCTGATTCCTGACTCATCATTCATCATTCCTGATTCATCATTCCTTATTCCTGATTCATCATTCCTGATTCCTGATTCATCATTCATCATTCCTGATTCATCATTCCTGATTCCTGATTCATCATTCCTGATTCCTGATTAATCACTCCTGATTCCTAATTCCTGATTCATCATTCCTGATTCATCATTCATCATTCCTGATTCATCATTCATCATTCCTGATTCATCATTCCTGATTCATCATTCCTGATTCCTGATTCATCATTGCTGATTGCTGATTCATAATTCATCATTCCTGATTCCTGATTCATCATTCATCATTCCTGATTCATCATTCATCATTCCTGAATCATCATTCCTGATTCCTGATTCCTGATTCATCATTCCTGATTCATCATTCCTGATTCATCATTCCTGATTCCTGATTCATCATTGCTGATTCCTGATTCATCATTCATCATTGCTGATTCATCATTCCTGATTCATCATTCCTGATTCATCATTCATCATTCCTGATTCATCATTCCTGATTCCTGATTCCTGATTCATCATTCCTGATTCATCATTCCTGATTTCTGATTCATCATTCATCATTCCTGATTCCTGATTCATCATTCCTGATTCATCATTCCTGATCCATCATTCATCATTCCTGATTCATCATTCCGGATTCCTGATTCATCATTGCTGATTCCTGATTCATCATTCATCATTGCTGATTCCTGATTCATCATTCATCATTCATGATTCCTGATTCATCATTCCAGATTCATCATTCATCATTCCTGATTCCTGATTCATCATTCCTGAGTCATCATTCATAATTCCTGAATCATCATTCCTGATTCCTGATTCATCATTCCTGATTCCTGATTCATCATTCCTGATTCATCATTCCTGATTACTGATTCATCATTCATCATTCCTCATTCCTGATTCATCATTCCTGATTCATCATTCATCATTCCTGATTCATCATTCATCATTCCTGATTCATCATTCCTGATTCATCATTCCTGATTCCTGATTCATCATTCCTGATTGCTGACTCATCATTCCTGATGCATCATTCCTGATTCATCATTCCTGATTCCTGTTTCATTATTCCTGATTCCTGATTCATCATTCCTGATTCATGATTCACCATTCCTGATTCCTGATTCGTCATTCCTCTTTCCTGATTCATCAGTCCTGATTCCTGATACATCATTCATCATTCCTGATTCATCATTCCTGATTCCTGATTCATCATTCCTGATTCCTGATTCATCATTCATCATTCCTGATTCATCATTCCTCATTCCTGATTCATCATTCCTGATTCCTGATTGATCATTCCTCATTCCTGATTGATCATTCCTCATTCCTGATTCATCATTCCTGATTCTTGATTCATCATTCCTGATTCCTGATTCCTGATTCATCATTCATCATTCCTGATTCATCATTCCTCATTCCTGATTCATCATTCCTGATTCCTGATTGATCATTCCTCATTCCTGATTGATCATTCCTCATTCCTGATTCATCATTCCTGATTCTTGATTCATCATTCCTGATTCCTGATTAATCACTCCTGATTCCTAATTCCTGATTCATCATTCCTGATTCATCATTCATCATTCCTGATTCATCATTCATCATTCCTGATTCATCATTCCTGATTCATCATTCATCATTGCTGATTCCTGATTCATCATTCATCATTGCTGATTCCTGATTCATCATTCATCATTCATGATTCCTGATTCATGATTCCTGATTCCTGATTCATCATTCATCATTCATGATTCATCATTCATCATTCCTGATTCATCATTCCTGATTCCTGACTCATCATTTATCATTCCTGATTCATCATTCCTTATTCCTGATTCATCATTCCTGATTCCTGATTCATCATTCATCATTCCTGATTCATCATTCCTGATTCCTGATTCATCATTCCTGATTCCTGATTAATCACTCCTGATTCCTAATTCCGGATTCATCATTCCTGATTCATCATTCATCATTCCTGATTCCTGATTCATCATTCCTGATTCATCATTCATCATTCCTGATTCATGATTCATCATTCCTGATTCATCATTGCTGATTCCTGATTCATCATTCATCATTCCTGATTCCTGATTCCTGATTCATCATTCCTGATTCGTCATTCATCATTCCTGATTCATCATTCCTGATTCCTGACTCATCATTCATCATTCCTGATTTATCATTCCTTATTCCTGATTCAACATTCCTGATTCCTGATTCATGATTCACCATTCCTGATTCCTGATTCGTCATTCCTCTTTCCTGATTCATCATTCCTGAATCCTGATATATCATTCATCATTCCTGATTCATCATTCCTGATTCCTGATTCATCATTCCTGATTCCTGATTCATCATTCATCATTCCTGATTCATCATTCCTCATTCCTGATTGATCATTCCTCATTCCTGTTTCATCATTCCTCATTCCTGATTGATCATTCCTCATTCCTGATTCATCATTCCTGATTCTTGATTCATCATTCCTGATTCCTGATTAATCACCCCTGATTCCTGATTCCTGATTCATCATTCCTGATTCATCAATCCTGATTCATCATTCATCATTCTTGATTCATCATTCCTGATTCCTGATTCATCATTGCTGATTCCTGATTCATCATTCATCATTCCTGATTCCGGATTCATCATTCCTGATTCATCATTCATCATTCCTGATTCATCATTCATCATTCCTGATTCATCATTGCTGATTCCTGATTCATCATTCATCATTCTTGATTCATCATTTCTGATTCCTGATTCATCATTCATCATTCCTGATTCATCATTCATCATTCCTGATTCATCATTCCTGATTCCTGACTCATCATTCATCATTCCTGATTCATCATTCCTTATTCCTGATTCATCATTCCTGATTCCTGATTCATCATTCATCATTCCTGATTCATCATTCCTGATTCCTGATTCATCATTCCTGATTCCTGATTCCTGATTCATCATTCCCGATTCATCATTCATCATTCCTGATTCATCATTCCTGATTCCTGATTCCTGATTCATCATTCATCATTCCTGATTCATCATTCCTCATTCCTGATTCATCATTCCTGATTCCTGATTCCTGATTCATCATTCATCATTCCTGATTCATCATTCCTGATTCCTGATTCATCATTGCTGATTCCTGATTCATCATTCATCATTCCTGATTGCTGACTCATCATTCCTGATGCATCATTCCTGATTCCTGTTTCATTATTCCTGATTCCTGATTCATCATTCCTGATTCATGATTCACCATTCCTGATTCCTGATTCGTCATTCCTCTTTCCTGATTCATCAGTCCTGATTCCTGATACATCATTCATCATTCCTGATTCATCATTCCTGATTCCTGATTCATCATTCCTGATTCCTGATTCATCATTCATCATTCCTGATTCATCATTCCTCATTCCTGATTCATCATTCCTGATTCCTGATTGATCATTCCTCATTCCTGATTGATCATTCCTCATTCCTGATTCATCATTCCTGATTCTTGATTCATCATTCCTGATTCCTGATTCCTGATTGATCATTCATCATTCCTGATTCATCATTCATCATTGCTGATTCATCATTCCTGATTCATCATTCCTGATTCATCATTCATCATTCCTGATTCATCATTCCTGATTCCTGATTCCTGATTCATCATTCCTGATTCATCATTCCTGATTTCTGATTCATCATTCATCATTCCTGATTCCTGATTCATCATTCCTGATTCATCATTCCTGATCCATCATTCATCATTCCTGATTCATCATTCCGGATTCCTGATTCATCATTGCTGATTCCTGATTCATCATTCATCATTGCTGATTCCTGATTCATCATTCATCATTCATGATTCCTGATTCATCATTCCTGATTCATCATTCATCATTCCTGATTCCTGATTCATCATTCCTGATTCATCATTCATAATTCCTGAATCATCATTCCTGATTCCTGATTCATCATTCCTGATTCCTGATTCATCATTCCTGATTCATCATTCCTGATTCATCAATCCTGATTCCTGATTGATCATTCCTCATTCCTGATTGATCATTCCTCATTCCTGATTCATCATTCCTGATTCCTGATTCGACATTCCTGATTCCTGATTAATCACTCCTGATTCCTGATTCCTGATTCCTGATTCATCAATTCTGATTCATCATTCCTGATTCCTGATTCATCATTGCTGATTCCTGATTCATCATTCATCATTCCTGATTCCTGATTCATCATTCCTGATTCATCATTCATCATTCCTGATTCATCATTCCTCATTCCTGATTCATCATTCCTGATTCCTGATTCATCATTCCTGATTGCTGACTCATCATTCCTGATGCATCATTCCTGATTCATCATTCCTGATTCCTGTTTCATTATTCCTGTTTCCTGATTCATCATTCCTGATTCATGATTCACCATTCCTGATTCCTGATTCGTCATTCCTCTTTCCTGATTCATCAGTTCTGATTCCTGATACATCATTCATCATTCCTGATTCATCATTCCTGATTCCTGATTCATCATTCCTGATTCCTGATTCATCATTCATCATTCCTGATTCATCATTCCTGATTCCTGATTAATCACTCCTGATTCCTAATTCCTGATTCATCATTCCTGATTCATCATTCATCATTCCTGATTCATCATTCCTGATTCATCATTCCTGATTCATCATTCCTGATTCCTGATTCATCATTGCTGATTCCTGATTCATAATTCATCATTCCTGATTCCTGATTCATCATTCCTGATTCATCATTCATCATTCCTGATTCATCATTCATCATTCCTGAATCATCATTCCTGATTCCTGATTCCTGATTCATCATTCCTGATTCATCATTCCTGATTAATCATTCCTGATTCCTGATTCATCATTGCTGATTCCTGATTCATCATTCATCATTGCTGATTCATCATTCCTGATTCATCATTCCTGATTCATCATTCATCATTCCTGATTCATCATTCCTGATTGCTGACTCATCATTCCTGATGCATCATTCCTGATTCATCATTCCTGATTCCTGTTTCATTATTCCTGTTTCCTGATTCATCATTCCTGATTCATGATTCACCATTCCTGATTCCTGATTCGTCATTCCTCTTTCCTGATTCATCAGTCCTGATTCCTGATACATCATTCATCATTCCTGATTCATCATTCCTGATTCCTGATTCATCATTCCTGATTCCTGATTCATCATTCATCATTCCTGATTCATCATTCCTGATTCCTGATTAATCACTCCTGATTCCTAATTCCTGATTCATCATTCCTGATTCATCATTCATCATTCCTGATTCATCATTCCTGATTCATCATTCCTGATTCATCATTCCTGATTCCTGATTCATCATTGCTGATTCCTGATTCATAATTCATCATTCCTGATTCCTGATTCATCATTCCTGATTCATCATTCATCATTCCTGATTCATCATTCATCATTCCTGAATCATCATTCCTGATTCCTGATTCCTGATTCATCATTCCTGATTCATCATTCCTGATTCATCATTCCTGATTCCTGATTCATCATTGCTGATTCCTGATTCATCATTCATCATTGCTGATTCATCATTCCTGATTCATCATTCCTGATTCATCATTCATCATTCCTGATTCATCATTCATGATTCCTGATTCCTGATTCATCATTCCTGATTCATCATTCCTGATTTCTGATTCATCATTCATCATTCCTGATTCCTGATTCATCATTCTTGATTCATCATTCCTGATCCATCATTCATCATTCCTGATTCATCATTCCGGATTCCTGATTCATCATTGCTGATTCCTGATTCATCATTCATCATTGCTGATTCCTGATTCATCATTCATCATTCATGATTCCTGAATCATCATTCCTGATTCATCATTCCTGATTCATCATTCCTGATTCCTGTTTCATTATTCCTGATTCATCATTCCTGATTCATGATTCACCATTCCTGATTCCTGATTCGTCATTCCTCTTTCCTGATTCATCAGTCCTGATTCCTGATACATCATTCATCATTCCTGATTCATCATTCCTGATTCCTGATTCATCATTCCTGATTCCTGATTCATCATTCCTGATTCCTGATTCATCATTCATCATTCCTGATTCATCATTCCTGATTCCTGATTCATCATTCCTGATTCCTGATTGATCATTCCTCATTCCTGATTGATCATTCCTCATTCCTGATTCATCATTCCTGATTCTTGATTCATCATTCCTGATTCCTGATTCATCATTCTTGATTCATCATTCCTGATCCATCATTCATCATTCCTGATTCATCATTCCGGATTCCTGATTCATCATTGCTGATTCCTGATTCATCATTCATCATTGCTGATTCCTGATTCATCATTCATCATTCATGATTCCTGATTCATGATTCCTGATTCATCATTCATCATTCCTGATTCCTGATTCATCATTCCTGATTCATCATTCATAATTCCTGAATCATCATTCCTGATTCCTGATTCATCATTCCTGATTCCTGATTCATCATTCCTGATTCATCATTCATCATTCCTGATTCCTGATTCATCATTCCTGATTCATCATTCATCATTCCTGATTCATCATTCATCATTCCTGAATCATCATTCCTGATTCCTGATTCCTGATTCATCATTCCTGATTCATCATTCCTGATTCATCATTCCTGATTCCTGATTCATCATTGCTGATTCCTGATTCATCATTCATCATTGCTGATTCATCATTCCTGATTCATCATTCCTGATTCATCATTCATCATTCCTGATTCATCATTCCTGATTCCTGATTCCTGATTCATCATTCCTGATTCATCATTCCTGATTTCTGATTCATCATTCATCATTCCTGATTCCTGATTCATCATTCTTGATTCATCATTCCTGATCCATCAT
Source organism: Actinernus sp. WN-2022 (assembly GCA_030867875.1). NCBI lineage: Eukaryota > Metazoa > Cnidaria > Anthozoa > Actiniaria > Actinernidae > Actinernus > Actinernus sp. WN-2022. The sequence goes on along the minus strand of JAOWCC010000872.1, from coordinate 5,004 downwards.
TCATCATTCCTGATTCATCATTCCGGATTCCTGATTCATCATTGCTGATTCCTGATTCATCATTCATCATTGCTGATTCCTGATTCATCATTCATCATTCATGATTCCTGAATCATCATTCCTGATTCATCATTCCTGATTCCTGTTTCATTATTCCTGATTCATCATTCCTGATTCATGATTCACCATTCCTGATTCCTGATTCGTCATTCCTCTTTCCTGATTCATCAGTCCTGATTCCTGATACATCATTCATCATTCCTGATTCATCATTCCTGATTCCTGATTCATCATTCCTGATTCCTGATTCATCATTCCTGATTCCTGATTGATCATTCATCATTCCTGATTCATCATTCCTGATTCCTGATTCATCATTCCTGATTCCTGATTGATCATTCCTCATTCCTGATTGATCATTCCTCATTCCTGATTCATCATTCCTGATTCTTGATTCATCATTCCTGATTCCTGATTCCTGATTCATCATTCATCATTCCTGATTCATCATTCCTGATTCCTGATTCATCATTGCTGATTCCTGATTCATAATTCATCATTCCTGATTCCTGATTCATCATTCCTGATTCATCATTCATCATTCCTGATTCATCATTCATCATTCCTGAATCATCATTCCTGATTCCTGATTCCTGTTTCATCATTCCTGATTCATCATTCCTGATTCATCATTCCTGATTTCTGATTCATCATTGCTGATTCCTGATTCATCATTCATCATTGGTGATTCATCATTCCTGATTCATCATTCCTGATTCATCATTCATCATTCCTGATTCATCATTCCTGATTCCTGATTCCTGATTCATCATTCCTGATTCATCATTCCTGATTTCTGATTCATCATTCATCATTCCTGATTCCTGATTCATCATTCTTGATTCATCATTCCTGATCCATCATTCATCATTCCTGATTCATCATTCCGGATTCCTGATTCATCATTGCTGATTCCTGATTCATCATTCATCATTGCTGATTCCTGATTCATCATTCATCATTCATGATTCCTGATTCATGATTCCTGATTCCTGATTCATCATTCATCATTCCTGATTCCTGATTCATCATTCCTGATTCATCATTCATAATTCCTGAATCATCATTCCTGATTCCTGATTCATCATTCCTGATTCCTGATTCATCATTCCTGATTCATCATTCCTGATTCATCAATCCTGATTCCTGATTGATCATTCCTCATTCCTGATTGATCATTCCTCATTCATGATTCATCATTCCTGATTCCTGATTCATCATTCCTGATTCCTGATTAATCACTCCTGATTCCTGATTCCTGATTCCTGATTCATCATTCCTGATTCATCATTCCTGATTCCTGATTCATCATTGCTGATTCCTGATTCATCATTCATCATTCCTGATTCCTGATTCATCATTCCTGATTCCTGATTCATCATTCATCATTCCTGATTCCTGATTCATCATTCCTGATTCATCATTCATCATTCCTGATTGATCATTGCTGATTCCTGATTCATCATTCCTGATTCGTGATTCATCATTCCTGATTGCTGATTCATCATTATAATAATAATAATAATATACAGTTCTTATATAGCGCCATTTCCATCTCTGTCCAATGGCGCTTTACAATAGGTTTAAATACACATATCTAATATTAAAAGAACGAAAATATCATAGCGAATAAATATGTATATGATAAAAAGCATTAAGAGAAATTAAAACTATCCTTAAATCTGATCTAAAAATATGTGATAAAAAGTACTACGAAAAATTAAAAATGTCCTGAATAAGCCTTCCTGAAAAGGTAAGTTTTTACTTTAATCTTAAATTCATTTATTGTTAAACAATTTCTAATGTCTTGTGGAAGGCCGTTCCATAGGGCAGGTGCAGCAGTTGAAAATGCCCTACAACCATATGAACTTAATTTATATGGCACCTGAACCAGCCTATCGCTGGTGGCAGATCTCAAAGAACGCGTAGGTACATATCGAGTGACCAAATCAGCAATATACGGAGGTGCCAAACCATGAAGGGACTTGAATGTCAGCAAAAGAATCTTAAAAACAATCCGTTCTTCGATAGGAAGCCAATGTAAGTTATATAAAACAGGGGTAATATGTTCAGATTTTCTACTTAAAGTAACAATTCTTGCTGCTGCATTCTGTACGCTCTGTAGCCGCTTGGTAACGTGTTTAGGTAGTCCGTAGAGAAGAGAGTTGCAGAAATCAAGTCTTGATGTGACGAACGCATGCATTAGAATTTCCGCTGTTTGTAAGCTTATGTACTTCCTTATTCGCCCGATATTTCTAAGATAGTAGAACGCCGATTTACACATACTGATTACATTCTGCTCCATCGACATAGTCATGTCATGAATGACACCGATATTTCTGGCCTTGGATGAAGGATTAATTGTCTCGTCACAAACTAGTATTGAGTCCAGTGTAGGTTGTGGTCGATGGCTTGCATTTAGAACAATCAGTTCTGTCTTGTCTCTGCTCAATTTTAATTTGTTGACCGTCATCCAGGCATCAATATCTTGAACACATTTCTCCAACCTCGATCGTTCTTGGTCCACTTGCCCTGCAATTGACGATTTAAAAGTCACATATAGTTGGACATCGTCCGCATACAGGTGAAAATTAATATTATGCTTCCTCATGATATCTCCAAGGGGTGATATGTATAACAGGAATAGTACTGGCCCAAGAACACTTCCCTGTGGAACTCCACAGCGAAGCATGCGCTCAGATGAACAACCACCAGAAACATTGACAACTTGTTTACGATCGGTGAGGTAAGATCGAAACCACTCTAACGCCTTGTCAACAATTCCAACATTCCTGATTCATCATTCCTGATTCCTGTTTCATTATTCCTGATTCCTGATTCATCATTCCTGATTCATGATTCACCATTCCTGATTCCTGATTCGTCAGTCCTCTTTCCTGATTCATCATTCCTGATTCCTGATTGATCATTCCTCATTCCTGATTCATCATTCCTGATTCCTGATTGATCATTCCTCATTCCTGATTGATCATTCCTCAATCCTGATTCATCATTCCTGATTCTTGATTCATCATTCCTGATTCCTGATTAATCACTCCTGATTCCTGATTCCTGATTCATCATTCCTGATTCATCAATCCTGATTCATCATTCATCATTCCTGATTCATCATTCCTGATTCCTGATTCATCATTGCTGATTCCTGATTCATCATTCATCATTCCTGATTCCTGATTCATCATTCCTGATTCATCATTCATCATTCCTGATTCATCATTCATCATTCCTGATTCATCATTGCTGATTCCTGATTCATCATTCATCATTCCTGATTCCTGATTCCTGATTCATCATTCCTGATTCGTCATTCATCATTCCTGATTCATCATTCCTGATTCCTGACCCATCATTCATCATTCCTGATTCATCATTCCTTATTCCTGATTCAACATTCCTGATTCCTGATTCATGATTCACCATTCCTGATTCCTGATTCGTCATTCCTCTTTCCTGATTCATCATTCCTGAATCCTGATATATCATTCATCATTCCTGATTCATCATTCCTGATTCCTGATTCATCATTCCTGATTCCTGATTCATCATTCGTCATTCCTGATTCATCATTCCTCATTCCTGATTCATCATTCGTCATTCCTGATTCATCATTCCTCATTCCTGATTGATCATTCCTCATTCCTGATTCATCATTCCTGATTCTTGATTCATCATTATTGATTCCTGATTAATCACCCCTGATTCCTGATTCCTGATTCATCATTCCCGATTCATCAATCCTGATTCATCATTCATCATTCTTGATTCATCATTCCTGATTCCTGATTCATCATTGCTGATTCCTGATTCATCATTCATCATTCCTGATTCCGGATTCATCATTCATCATTCCTGATTCATCATTCCTGATTCATCATTCCTGATTCCTGATTCATCATTGCTGATTCCTGATTCATCATTCATCATTGCTGATTCATCATTCCTGATTCATCATTCCTGATTCATCATTCATCATTCCTGATTCATCATTCCTGATTCCTGATTCCTGATTCATCATTCCTGATTCATCATTCCTGATTTCTGATTCATCATTCCTGATTCATCATTCCTGATCCATCATTCATCATTCCTGATTCATCATTCCGGATTCCTGATTCATCATTGCTGATTCCTGATTCATCATTCATCATTGCTGATTCCTGATTCATCATTCATCATTCATGATTCCTGATTCATCATTCCAGATTCATCATTCATCATTCCTGATTCCTGATTCATCATTCCTGAGTCATCGTTCATAATTCCTGAATCATCATTCCTGATTCCTGATTCATCATTCCTGATTCCTGATTCATCATTCCTGATTCATCATTCCTGATTCATCATTCCTGATTCCTGATTGATCATTCCTCATTGCTGATTGATCATTCCTCATTCCTGATTCATCATTCCTCATTCCTGATTCATCATTCCTGATTCCTGATTAATCACTCCTGATTCCTGATTCCTGATTCCTGATTCATCATTCCTGATTCATCATTCCTGATTCCTGACTCATCATTGCTGATTACTGATTCATCATTCATCATTCCTGATTCCTGATTCATCATTCCTGATTCATCATTCATCATTCCTGATTCATCATTCATCATTCCTGATTCATCATTCATCATTCCTGATTCATCATTCCTGATTCCTGATTCATCATTCCTGATTGCTGACTCATCATTCCTGATGCATCATTCCTGATTCATCATTCCTGATTCCTGTTTCATTATTCCTGATTCCTGATTCATCATTCCTGATTCATGATTCACCATTCCTGATTCCTGATTCGTCATTCCTCTTTCCTGATTCATCAGTCCTGATTCCTGATACATCATTCATCATTCCTGATTCCTGATTCATCATTCCTGATTCCTGATTCATCATTCATCATTCCTGATTCATCATTCCTCATTCCTG
>JAOWCC010000871.1:0-31700 GCA_030867875.1 Actinernus sp. WN-2022 | reverse complement strand
TTCCTGATTCATCATTGCTGATTCCTGATTCATCATTCATCATTCCTGATTGATCATTCCTTATTCCCGATTCATCATTCCTGATTCCTGATTTATCATTCCTGATTCATCATTCCTGATTCCTGATTCATCATTCCTGATTCCTGATTCATCATTCATCATTCCTGATTCATCATTCGTCATTCCTGATTCATCATTCCTGAATCCTGATTCATTATTCCTGATTCATCATTCCTGATTCCTGATTCATCATTCCTGATTCCTGATTCATCATTCATCATTCCTGATTGATCATTCCTTATTCCTGATTGATCATTCCTGATTCATCATTCATCATTCCTGATTCATCATTCTTGATTCCTGATTCATCATTCCTGATTCCTGATTCATCATTCCTAATTCCTGATTCATCATTCATCATTCCTGATTCCTGATTCATCATTGCTGATTCCTGATTCATCATTCATCATTCCTGATTGATCATTCCTTATTCCCGATTCATCATTCCTGATTCCTGATTCATCATTCCTGATTCCTGATTGATCATTCCTGATTCATGATTCACCATTCCTGATTCCCGATTCATCATTCCTCTTTCCTGATTCATCATTCCTGATTCCTGTTACATCATTCATCATTCCTGATTCATCACTCCTGATTCCTGATTCATCATTCCTGATTCCAGATTCATCAGTCCTTATTCATGATTCACCAATCCTGATTCCTGATTCATCATTCCTCTTTCCTGATTCATCATTCCTGATTCCTGATACATCATTCATCATTCCTGATTCATCATTCATCATTCCTGATTCATCATTCCTGATTTCTGATTTATCATTCCTGATTCATCATTCCTGATTCCTGATTCATCATTCCTGATTCCTGATTCATCATTCCTCATTCCTGATTCATCATTACTCATTCCTGATTCATCATTCCTGATTCCTGATTCATCATTCCTGATTCCTGATTCATCATTCCTCATTCCTGATTCATCATTCCTGATTCCTGATTCATCATTCCTGATTCCTGATTCCTGATTCATCATTCCTGATTCATCATTCCTCATTCCTGATTCATCATTCTTCATTCCTGATTAATCATTCCTCATTCCTGATTCATCATTCCTGATTCATGATTCATCATTCCTGATTCATGATACATCATTCATCATTCCTGATTCATCATTCCTGATTCCTGATTCATCATTCCTGATTCATCATTCCTGATTCCTGATTCATCATTCCTCATTCCTGATTCATGATTCCTCATTCCTGATTCATCAATCCTCATTCCTGATTCATCATTCCTGATTCCTGATTCATCATTCCTGATTCATGATACATCATTCATCATTCCTGATTCATCATTCCTGATTCCTGCTTCATCATTCCTGATTCCAGATTCATCAGTCCTGATTCATGATTCACCAATCCTGATTCATCATTCATCATTCCTGATTCATCATTGCTGATTCCTGATTCATCATTCATCATTCCTGATTGATCATTCCTTATTCCCGATTCATCATTCCTGATTCCTGATTTATCATTCCTGATTCATCATTCCTGATTCCTGATTCATCATTCCTGATTCCTGATTCATCATTCCTCATTCCGGATTCATCATTTCTCATTCCTGATTCATCATTCCTGATTCCTGATTCATCATTCCTGATTCCTGATTGATCATTCCTCATTCCTGATTGATCATTCCTGATTCCTGATTCCTGATTCCTGATTCCTGATTCATCATTCCTGATTCATCATTCCTGATTCATCATTCCTCATTCCTGATTCATCATTCTTCATTCCTGATTAATCATTCCTCATTCCTGATTCATCATTCCTCATTCCTGATTCAACATTTCTCATTCCTGATTCCTGATTCATCATTCATCATTCCTGATACCTGATTCATCATTGCTGATTCCTGATTGATCATTCCTCATTCCTGATTCATCATTCCTGATTCCTGATTCATCATTCCTGATTCCTGATTCATCATTCCTGATTCCTGATTCATCATTCATCATTCCTGATTCCTGATTCATCATTGCTGATTCCTGATTCATCATTCATCATTCCTGATTGATCATTCCTTATTCCCGATTCATCATTCCTGATTCCTGATTCATCATTCCTGATTCCTGATTCATCATTCCTGATTCATGATTCACCATTCCTGATTCCTGATTCATCATTCCTCTTTCCTGATTCATCATTCCTGATTCCTGATACATCATTCATCATTCCTGATTCATCATTCCTGATTCCTGATTCATCATTCCTGATTCCAGATTCATCAGTCCTGATTCATGATTCACCAATCCTGATTCCTGATTCATCATTCCTCTTTCCTGATTCATCATTCCTGATTCCTGATACATCATTCATCATTCCTGATTCATCATTCATCATTCCTGATTCATCATTCCTGATTCCTGATTTATCATTCCTGATTCATCATTCCTGATTCCTGATTCATCATTCCTGATTCCTGATTCATCATTCCTGATTCCTGATTCATCATCCTGATTCCTGATTCATCATTCCTGATTCCTGATTCATCATTCCTGATTCCTGATTCATCATTCCTGATTCCTGATTCCTGATTCATCATTCCTGATTCATCATTCCTGATTCATCATTCCTCATTCCTGATTCATCATTCTTCATTCCTGATTAATCATTCCTCATTCCTGATTCATCATTCCTGATTCATGATTCACCATTCCTGATTCCTGATACATCATTCATCATTCCTGATTCATCATTCCTGATTCCTGATTCATCAATCCTGATTCATCATTCCTGATTCCTGATTCATCATTCATCATTCCTGATTCATCATTCGTCATTCCTGATTCATCATTCCTGAATCCTGATTCATTATTCCTGATTCATCATTCCTGATTCCTGATTCATCATTCCTGATTCCTGATTCATCATTCATCATTCCTGATTGATCATTCCTTATTCCTGATTGATCATTCCTGATTCCTGATTCATCATTCATCATTCCTGATTCATCATTCTTGATTCCTGATTCATCATTCCTGATTCCTGATTCATCATTCCTAATTCCTGATTCATCATTCATCATTCCTGATTCCTGATTCATCATTGCTGATTCCTGATTCATCATTCATCATTCCTGATTGATCATTCCTTATTCCCGATTCATCATTCCTGATTCCTGATTCATCATTCCTGATTCCTGATTGATCATTCCTGATTCATGATTCACCATTCCTGATTCCCGATTCATCATTCCTCTTTCCTGATTCATCATTCCTGATTCCTGTTACATCATTCATCATTCCTGATTCATCACTCCTGATTCCTGATTCATCATTCCTGATTCCAGATTCATCAGTCCTTATTCATGATTCACCAATCCTGATTCCTGATTCATCATTCCTCTTTCCTGATTCATCATTCCTGATTCCTGATACATCATTCATCATTCCTGATTCATCATTCATCATTCCTGATTCATCATTCCTGATTTCTGATTTATCATTCCTGATTCATCATTCCTGATTCCTGATTCATCATTCCTGATTCCTGATTCATCATTCCTCATTCCTGATTCATCATTACTCATTCCTGATTCATCATTCCTGATTCCTGATTCATCATTCCTGATTCCTGATTCATCATTCCTCATTCCTGATTCATCATTCCTGATTCCTGATTCATCATTCCTGATTCCTGATTCCTGATTCATCATTCCTGATTCATCATTCCTCATTCCTGATTCATCATTCTTCATTCCTGATTAATCATTCCTCATTCCTGATTCATCATTCCTGATTCATGATTCATCATTCCTGATTCATGATACATCATTCATCATTCCTGATTCATCATTCCTGATTCCTGATTCATCATTCCTGATTCATCATTCCTGATTCCTGATTCATCATTCCTCATTCCTGATTCATGATTCCTCATTCCTGATTCATCAATCCTCATTCCTGATTCATCATTCCTGATTCCTGATTCCTGATTCCTGATTCATCATTCATCATTCCTGATTCATCATTCATCATTCCTGATTCATCATTCGTCATTCCTGATTCATCATTCCTGAATCCTGATTCATTATTCCTGATTCATCATTCCTGATTCATCATTCATCATTCCTGATTCATCATTCCTGATTTCTGATTTATCATTCCTGATTCATGATTCATCATTCCTCATTCCTGATTCATCATTCCTGATTCCTGATTCCTGATTCATCATTCCTGATTCATCATTCCTCATTCCTGATTCATCATTCTTCATTCCTGATTAATCATTCCTCATTCCTGATTCATCATTCCTGATTCATGATTCACCATTCCTGATTCCTGATACATCATTCATCATTCCTGATTCATCATTCCTGATTCCTGATTCATCATTCCTGATTCATCATTCCTGAATCCTGATTCATTATTCCTGATTCATCATTCCTGATTCCTGATTCATCATTCCTGATTCCTGATTGATCATTCCTTATTCCCGATTCATCATTCCTGATTCCTGATTCATCATTCCTGATTCCTGATTCATCATTCCTGATTCCTGATTCACCATTCCTGATTCCTGATTCATCATTCCTCTTTCCTGATTCATCATTCCTGATTCCTGATTCCTCATTCATCATTCCTGATTCATCATTCCTGATTCCTGATTCATCATTCCTGATTCATCATTCCTGATTCCTGATTCATCATTCCTCATTCCTGATTCATTCAATGTGCCGTAAAATTCTCAAACGGAGAGATTCCATCTTTCCAGCCCATTCATAGATTCCTGACCACGAGCTAATCTTAAAAACGTTCAATGTGCCGTAAAATTCTCAAACGGAGAGATTCCATCTTTCCAGCCAATTCATAGATTCCTGACCGCGAGCTAATCTTAAAAACGTTCAATGTGCCGTAAAATTCTCAACCGGAGAGATTCCATCTTTCCAGCCAATTCATAGATTCCTGACCGCGAGCTAATCTTAAAAACGTTCAATGTGCCGTAAAATTCTCAACCGGAGAGATTCCATCTTTCCAGCCAATTCATAGATTCCTGACCGCGAGCTAATCTTAAAAACTTCAATGTGCCGTAAAATTCTCAAACGGAGAGATTCCATCTTTCCAGCCAATTCATAGATTCCTGACCGCGAGCTAATCTTAAAAACGTTCAATGTGCCGTAAAATTCTCAAACGGAGAGATTCCATCTTTCCAGCCAATTCATAGATTCCTGACCGCGAGCTAATCTTAAAAACGTTCAATGTGCCGTAAAATTCTCAAACGGAGAGATTCCATCTTTCCAGCCAATTCATAGATTCCTGACCGCGAGCTAATCTTAAAAACGTTCAATGTGCCGTAAAATTCTCAAACGGAGAGATTCCATCTTTCCAGCCAATTTATAGATTCCTGACCGCGAGCTCATGATTCACCATTCCTGATTCCTGATTCATCATTCCTCTTTCCTGATTCATCATTCCTGATTCCTGATACATCATTCATCATTCCTGATTCATCATTCCTGATTCCTGATTCATCAGTCCTGATTCATGATTCACCAATCCTGATTCCTGATTCATCATTCCTCTTTCCTGATTCATCATTCCTGATTCCTGATACATCATTCATCATTCCTGATTCATCATTCATCATTCCTGATTCATCATTCCTGATTCCTGATTTATCATTCCTGATTCATCATTCCTGATTCCTGATTCATCATTCCTGATTCCTGATTCATCATTCCTGATTCCGGATTCATCATTCCTCATTCCTGATTCATCATTCCTGATTCCTGATTCATCATTGCTGATTCCTGATTGATCATTCCTCATTCCTGATTCATCATTCCTGATTCCTGATTCATCATTCCTGATTCCTGATTAATCATTCCTGATTCATCATTCCTCATTCCTGATTCATCATTCTTCATTCCTGATTAATCATTCCTCATTCCTGATTCATCATTCCTGATTCATGATTCACCATTCCTGATTCCTGATACATCATTCATCATTCCTGATTCATCATTCCTGATTCCTGATTCATCATTCCTGATTCATCATTCCTGATTCCTGATTCATCATTCCTGATTCCTGATTCATCAATCCTCATTCCTGATTCATCATTCCTGATTCCTGATTGAACGTTCCTCATTCCTGATTGATCATTCCTCATTCCTGATTCATCATTCCTGATTCCTGATTCGTCATTCCTGATTCCTGATTAATCACTCCTGATTCCTGATTCCTGATTCATCATTCCTGATTCATCATTCCTGATTCATCATTCCTGATTCATCATTCATCATTCCTGATTCATCATTCCTGATTCCTGATTCATTATTCCTGATTCATCATTCCTGATTCCTGATTGATCATTCCTGATTCCTGATTGATCATTCATCATTCCTGATTCATCATTCTTGATTCCTGATTCATCATTCCTGATTCCTGATTAATCACTCCTGATTCCTGATTCCTGATTCATCATTCCTGATTCCTGATTCATCATTCATCATTCCTGATTCATCATTCATCATTCCTGATTCATCATTCGTCATTCCTGATTCATCATTCCTGATTCCTGATTCATTATTCCTGATTCATCATTCCTGATTCCTGATTCATCATTCCTGATTCCTGATTGATCATTCATCATTCCTGATTGATCATTCCTTATTCCTGATTGATCATTCCTGATTCCTGATTCATCATTCATCATTCCTGATTCATCATTCTTGATTCCTGATTCATCATTCCTGATTCCTGATTCATCATTCCTGATTCCTGATTCATCATTCATCATTCATCATTCCTGATTCCTGATTCATCATTGCTGATTCCTGATTCATCATTCCTGATTCCTGATTGATCATTCCTCATTCCTGATTCATCATTCCTGATTCCTGATTCCTGATTCCTGATTCCTGATTCATCATTCCTCATTCCTGATTCATCATTCCTGATTCCTGATTCCTGATTCCTGATTCCTGATTCATCATTCCTGATTCATCATTCCTGATTCATCATTCCTCATTCCTGATTCATCATTCTTCATTCCTGATTAATCATTCCTGATTCCAGATTCATCATTCCTGATTCCTGATTCATCATTCCTGATTCCTGATTGATCATTCCTGATTCCTGATTCATCATTCCTGATTCCTGATTCATCATTCCTGATTCCTGATTCCTGATTCATCATTCCTGATTCATCATTCCTGATTCATCATTCCTCATTCCTGATTCATCATTCTTCATTCCTGATTAATCATTCCTCATTCCTGATTCATCATTCCTGATTCATGATTCACCATTCCTGATTCCTGATACATCATTCATCATTCCTGATTCATCATTCCTGATTCCTGATTCATCAATCCTGATTCATCATTCCTGATTCCTGATTCATCATTCCTGATTCCTGCTTCATCATTCCTCATTCCTGATTCATCATTCCTCATTCCTGATTCATCAATCCTCATTCCTGATTCATCATTCCTGATTCCTGATTCCTGATTCATCATTCCTGATTCCTGATTCATCATTCATCATTCCTGATTCATCATTCATCATTCCTGATTCATCATTCGTCATTCCTGATTCATCATTCCTGAATCCTGATTCATTATTCCTGATTCATCATTCCTGATTCCTGATTCATCATTCCTGATTCCTGATTCATCATTCATCATTCCTGATTGATCATTCCTTATTCCTGATTGATCATTCCTGATTCCTGATTCATCATTCATCATTCCTGATTCATCATTCTTGATTCCTGATTCATCATTCCTGATTCCTGATTCATCATTCCTGATTCCTGATTCATCATTCATCATTCCTGATTCCTGATTCATCATTGCTGATTCCTGATTCATCATTCATCATTCCTGATTCATCATTCCTCATTCCTGATTCATCATTCTTCATTCCTGATTAATCATTCATCATTCCTGATTCATCATTCCTGATTCCTGATTCATCATTCCTGATTCATCATTCCTGATTCCTGATTCATCATTCCTGATTCCTGATTCATCAATCCTCATTCCTGATTCATCATTCCTGATTCCTGATTGAACGTTCCTCATTCCTGATTGATCATTCCTCATTCCTGATTCATCATTCCTGATTCCTGATTCATCATTCCTGATTCCTGATTAATCACTCCTGATTCCTGATTCCTGATTCATCATTCCTGATTCATCATTCCTGATTCATCATTCCTGATTCATCATTCATCATTCCTGATTCATCATTCCTGATTCCTGATTCATCATTCCTGATTCCTGATTCATTATTCCTGATTCATCATTCCTGATTCCTGATTGATCATTCCTGATTCCTGATTGATCATTCATCATTCCTGATTCATCATTCTTGTTTCCTGATTCATCATTCCTGATTCCTGATTAATCACTCCTGATTCCTGATTCCTGATTCCTGATTCCTGATTCATCATTCCTGATTCATCATTCCTGATTCATCATTCATCATTCCTGATTCATCATTCCTGATTCCTGATTCATCATTCCTGATTCCTGATTCATTATTCCTGATTCATCATTCCTGATTCCTGATTCATCATTCCTGATTCCTGATTCATCATTCATCATTCCTGATTCATCATTCTTGATTCCTGATTCATCATTCCTGATTCCTAATTCATCATTCCTGATTCCTGATTCATCATTCCTGATTCCTGATTCATCATTGCTGATTCCTGATTGATCATTCATCATTCCTGAATGATCATTCCTTATTCCCGATTCATCATTCCTGATTCCTGATTCATCATTCCTGATTCCTGATTCATCATTCCTGATTCCTGATTCACCATTCCTGATTCCTGATTCATCATTCCTCTTTCCTGACTCATCATTCCTGATTCATGATTCATGATTCCTGATTCCTGATTCATCATTGCTGATTCCTGATTCATCATTGCTGATTCCTGATTGATCATTCCTGATTCCTGATTCATCATTCATCATTCGTGATTCATCATTCCTGATTCCTGATTCATCATTCCTGATTCATCATTCCTGATTCCTGATTCATCATTCATCATTCCTGATTCATCATTCATCATTCCTGATTCATCATTCGTCATTCCTGATTCATCATTCCTGATTCCTGATTCATTATTCCTGATTCATCATTCCTGATTCCTGATTCATCATTCCTGATTCCTGATTGATCATTCATCATTCCTGATTGATCATTCCTTATTCCTGATTGATCATTCCTGATTCCTGATTCATCATTCATCATTCCTGATTCATCATTCTTGATTCCTGATTCATCATTCCTGATTCCTGATTCATCATTCCTGATTCCTGATTCATCATTCATCATTCATCATTCCTGATTCCTGATTCATCATTGCTGATTCCTGATTCATCATTCATCATTCCTGATTGATCATTCCTTATTCCCGATTCATCATTGCTGATTCCTGATTCATCATTCCTGATTCCTGATTCATCATTCCCGATTCATGATTCACCATTCCTGATTCCTGATTCATCATTCCTCTTTCCTGATTCATCATTCCTGATTCATGATACATCATTCATCATTCCTGATTCATCATTCCTGATTCCTGCTTCATCATTCCTGATTCCAGATTCATCAGTCCTGATTCATGATTCACCAATCCTGATTCATCATTCATCATTCCTGATTCCTGATTCATCATTGCTGATTCCTGATTCATCATTCATCATTCCTGATTGATCATTCCTTATTCCCGATTCATCATTCCTGATTCCTGATTTATCATTCCTGATTCATCATTGCTGATTCCTGATTCATCATTCATCATTCCTGATTGATCATTCCTTATTCCCGATTCATCATTGCTGATACCTGATTCATCATTCCTGATTCCTGATTCATCATTCCCGATTCATGATTCACCATTCCTGATTCCTGATTCATCATTCCTCTTTCCTGATTCATCATTCCTGATTCATGAAACATCATTCATCATTCCTGATTCATCATTCCTGATTCCTGCTTCATCATTCCTGATTCCAGATTCATCAGTCCTGATTCATGATTCACCAATCCTGATTCATCATTCATCATTCCTGATTCCTGATTCATCATTGCTGATTCCTGATTCATCATTCATCATTCCTGATTGATCATTCCTTATTCCCGATTCATCATTCCTGATTCCTGATTTATCATTCCTGATTCATCATTCCTGATTCCTGATTCATCATTCCTGATTCCTGATTCATCATTCCTCATTCCGGATTCATCATTTCTCATTCCTGATTCATCATTCCTGATTCCTGATTCATCATTCCTGATTCCTGATTGATCATTCCTCATTCCTGATTGATCATTCCTGATTCCTGATTCCTGATTCCTGATTCCTGATTCATCATTCCTGATTCATCATTCCTGATTCATCATTCCTCATTCCTGATTCATCATTCTTCATTCCTGATTAATCATTCCTCATTCCTGATTCATCATTCCTCATTCCTGATTCATCATTTCTCATTCCTGATTCCTGATTCATCATTCATCATTCCTGATTCCTGATTCATCATTGCTGATTCCTGATTGATCATTCCTCATTCCTGATTCATCATTCCTGATTCCTGATTCATCATTCCTGATTCCTGATTCATCATTCATCATTCCTGATTCCTGATTCATCATTGCTGATTCCTGATTCATCATTCATCATTCCTGATTGATCATTCCTTATTCCCGATTCATCATTCCTGATTCCTGATTCATCATTCCTGATTCCTGATTCATCATTCCTGATTCATGATTCACCATTCCTGATTCCTGATTCATCATTCCTCTTTCCTGATTCATCATTCCTGATTCCTGATACATCATTCATCATTCCTGATTCATCATTCCTGATTCCTGATTCATCATTCCTGATTCCAGATTCATCAGTCCTGATTCATGATTCACCAATCCTGATTCCTGATTCATCATTCCTCTTTCCTGATTCATCATTCCTGATTCCTGATACATCATTCATCATTCCTGATTCATCATTCATCATTCCTGATTCATCATTCCTGATTCCTGATTTATCATTCCTGATTCATCATTCCTGATTCCTGATTCATCATTCCTGATTCCTGATTCATCATTCCTGATTCCTGATTCATCATTACTCATTCCTGATTCATCATTCCTGATTCCTGATTCATCATTCCTGATTCCTGATTCATCATTCCTGATTCCTGATTCATCATTCCTGATTCCTGATTCCTGATTCATCATTCCTGATTCATCATTCCTGATTCATCATTCCTCATTCCTGATTCATCAATCCTCATTCCTGATTCATCATTCCTGATTCCTGATTCCTGATTCATCATTCCTGATTCCTGATTCATCATTCATCATTCCTGATTCATCATTCATCATTCCTGATTCATCATTCGTCATTCCTGATTCATCATTCCTGAATCCTGATTCATTATTCCTGATTCATCATTCCTGATTCCTGATTCATCATTCCTGATTCCTGATTCATCATTCATCATTCCTGATTGATCATTCCTTATTCCTGATTGATCATTCCTGATTCCTGATTCATCATTCATCATTCCTGATTCATCATTCTTGATTCCTGATTCATCATTCCTGATTCCTGATTCATGATTCCTAATTCCTGATTCATCATTCATCATTCCTGATTCCTGATTCATCATTGCTGATTCCTGATTCATCATTCATCATTCCTGATTGATCATTCCTTATTCCCGATTCATCATTCCTGATTCCTGATTCATCATTCCTGATTCCTGATTGATCATTCCTGATTCATGATTCACCATTCCTGATTCCCGATTCATCATTCCTCTTTCCTGATTCATCATTCCTGATTCCTATTACATCATTCATCATTCCTGATTCATCATTCCTGATTCCTGATTCATCATTCCTGATTCCAGATTCATCAGTCCTTATTCATGATTCACCAATCCTGATTCCTGATTCATCATTCCTCTTTCCTGATTCATCATTCCTGATTCCTGATACATCATTCATCATTCCTGATTCATCATTCATCATTCCTGATTCATCATTCCTGATTTCTGATTTATCATTCCTGATTCATCATTCCTGATTCCTGATTCATCATTCCTGATTCCTGATTCAACATTCGTCATTCCTGATTCATCATTACTCATTCCTGATTCATCATTCCTGATTCCTGATTCATCATTCCTGATTCCTGATTCATCATTCCTCATTCCTGATTCATCATTCCTGATTCCTGATTCATCATTCCTGATTCCTGATTCCTGATTCATCATTCCTGATTCATCATTCCTCATTCCTGATTCATCATTCTTCATTCCTGATTAATCATTCCTCATTCCTGATTCATCATTCCTGATTCATGATTCACCATTCCTGATTCCTGATACATCATTCATCATTCCTGATTCATCATTCCTGATTCCTGATTCATCATTCCTGATTCATCATTCCTGATTCCTGATTCATCATTCCTCATTCCTGATTCATGATTCCTCATTCCTGATTCATCAATCCTCATTCCTGATTCATCATTCCTGATTCCTGATTCCTGATTCCTGATTCATCATTCATCATTCCTGATTCATCATTCATCATTCCTGATTCATCATTCGTCATTCCTGATTCATCATTCCTGAATCCTGATTCATTATTCCTGATTCATCATTCCTGATTCATCATTCCTGATTTCTGATTTATCATTCCTGATTCATCATTCCTGATTCCTGATTCATCATTCCTGATTCCTGATTCATCATTCCTCATTCCTGATTCATCATTCCTGATTCCTGATTCATCATTCCTGATTCCTGATTCATCATTCCTGATTCCTGATTCATCATTCCTGATTCCTGATTCCTGATTCATCATTCCTGATTCATCATTCCTCATTCCTGATTCATCATTCTTCATTCCTGATTAATCATTCCTCATTCCTGATTCATCATTCCTGATTCATGATTCACCATTCCTGATTCCTGATACATCATTCATCATTCCTGATTCATCATTCCTGATTCCTGATTCATCAATCCTGATTCATCATTCCTGATTCCTGATTCATCATTGCTGATTCCTGATTCATCATTCATCATTCCTGATTGATCATTCCTTATTCCCGATTCATCATTCCTGATTCCTGATTCATCATTCCTGATTCCTGATTCACCATTCCTGATTCCTGATTCATCATTCCTCTTTCCTGATTCATCATTCCTGATTCCTGATACATCATTCATCATTCCTGATTCATCATTCCTGATTCCTGATTCATCATTCCTGATTCCTGATTCATCAGTCCTGATTCATGATTCACCAATCCTGATTCCTGATTCATCGTTCCTCTTTCCTGATTCATCATTCCTGATTCCTGATACATCATTCATCATTCCTGATTTATCATTCCTGATTCCTGATTCATCATTCCTGATTCCTGATTCATCAGTCCTGATTCATGATTCACCAATCCTGATTCCTGATTCATCATTCCTCTTTCCTGATTCATCATTCCTGATTCCTGATACATCATTCATCATTCCTGATTCCTGATTCCTGATTCATCATTCCTGATTCCGGATTCATCATTCCTCATTCCTGATTCATCATTCCTGATTCCTGATTCATCATTGCTGATTCCTGATTGATCATTCCTCATTCCTGATTCATCATTCCTGATTCCTGATTCATGATTCCTGATTCCTGATTCCTGATTCATCATTCCTGATTAATCATTCCTGATTCATCATTCCTCATTCCTGATTCATCATTCTTCATTCCTGATTAATCATTCCTCATTCCTGATTCATCATTCCTGATTAATCATTCCTCATTCCTGATTCATCATTCCTGATTCATGATTCACCATTCCTGATTCCTGATACATCATTCATCATTCCTGATTCATCATTCCTGATTCATCATTCCTGATTCCTGATTCATCATTCCTGATTCCTGATTCATCAATCCTCATTCCTGATTCATCATTACTCATTCCTGATTCATCAATCCTCATTCCTGATTCATCATTCCTGATTCCTGATTCCTGATTCATCATTCCTGATTCCTGATTCATCATTCATCATTCCTGATTCATCATTCATCATTCCTGATTCATCATTCCTGATTCCTGATTCATCATTCCTGATTCCTGATTCATCATTCATCATTCCTGATTGATCATTCCTTATTCCTGATTGATCATTCCTGATTCCTGATTAATCACTCCTGATTCCTGATTCCTGATTCCTGATTCCTGATTCATCATTCCTGATTCATCATTCCTGATTCATCATTCATCATTCCTGATTCATCATTCCTGATTCCTGATTCATCATTCCTCATTCCTGATTCATTATTCCTGATTCATCATTCCTGATTCCTGATTGATCATTCCTTATTCCTGATTGATCATTCCTGATTCCTGATTCATCATTCATCATTCCTGATTCATCATTCTTGATTCCTGATTCATCATTCCTGATTCCTGATTCATCATTCCTCATTCCGGATTCATCATTTCTCATTCCTGATTCATCATTCCTGATTCCTGATTCATCATTCCTGATTCCTGATTGATCATTCCTCATTCCTGATTCATCATTCCTGATTCCTGATTCCTGATTCCTGATTCCTGATTCATCATTCCTGATTCATCATTCCTGATTCATCATTCCTCATTCCTGATTCATCATTCTTCATTCCTGATTAATCATTCCTCATTCCTGATTCATCATTCCTGATTCCTGATTCATCATTCCTGATTCCTGATTCATCATTCATCATTCCTGATTCCTGATTCATCATTGCTGATTCCTGATTCATCATTCATCATTCCTGATTGATCATTCCTTATTCCCGATTCATCATTCCTGATTCCTGATTCATCATTCCTGATTCATGATTCACCATTCCTGATTCCTGATTCATCATTCCTCTTTCCTGATTCATCATTCCTGATTCCTGATACATCATTCATCATTCCTGATTCATCATTCCTGATTCCTGATTCATCATTCCTGATTCCAGATTCATCAGTCCTGATTCATGATTCACAAATCCTGATTCCTGATTCATCATTCCTCTTTCCTGATTCATCATTCCTGATTCCTGATACATCATTCATCATTCCTGATTCATCATTCATCATTCCTGATTCATCATTCCTGATTCCTGATTTATCATTCCTGATTCATCATTCCTGATTCCTGATTCATCATTCCTGATTCCTGATTCATCATTCCTGATTCCTGATTCATCATTACCCATTCCTGATTCATCAATCCTCATTCCTGATTCATCATTCCTGATTCCTGATTCCTGATTCATCATTCCTGATTCCTGATTCATCATTCATCATTCCTGATTCATCATTCATCATTCCTGATTCATCATTCGTCATTCCTGATTCATCATTCCTGAATCCTGATTCATTATTCCTGATTCATCATTCCTGATTCCTGATTCATCATTCCTGATTCCTGATTCATCATTCATCATTCCTGATTGATCATTCCTTATTCCTGATTGATCATTCCTGATTCCTGATTCATCATTCATCATTCCTGATTCCTGATTGATCATTCATTATTCCTGATTCATCATTCCTGATTCCTGATTCATCATTCCTGATTCCTGATTCATCATTCATCATTCCTGATTCATCATTCTTGATTCCTGATTCATCATTCCTGATTCCTGATTCATCATTCCTGATTCCTGATTCATCATTCCTGATTCCTGATTCATCATTCCTGATTCCTGATTCATCATTCATCATTCCTGAATGATCATTCCTTATTCCCGATTCATCATTCCTGATTCCTGATTCATCATTCCTGATTCCTGATTCATCATTCCTGATTCCTGATTCACCATTCCTGATTCCTGATTCATCATTCCTCTTTCCTGATTCATGATTCCTGATTCCTGATTCCTGATTCCTGATTCCTGATTCATCATTGCTGATTCCTGATTGATCATTCCTGATTCCTGATTCATCATTCATCATTCGTGATTCATCATTCCTGATTCCTGATTCATCATTCTTGATTCCTGATTCATCATTCCTGATTCCTGATTCATCATTCCTCATTCCGGATTCATCATTTCTCATTCCTGATTCATCATTCCTGATTCCTGATTCATCATTCCTGATTCCTGATTGATCATTCCTCATTCCTGATTCATCATTCCTGATTCCTGATTCCTGATTCCTGATTCCTGATTCATCATTCCTGATTCATCATTCCTGATTCATCATTCCTCATTCCTGATTCATCATTCTTCATTCCTGATTAATCATTCCTCATTCCTGATTCATCATTCCTGATTCATCATTCCTGATTCCTGATTTATCATTCCTGATTCATCATTCCTGATTCCTGATTCATCATTCCTGATTCCTGATTCATCATTCCTGATTCCGGATTCATCATTCCTCATTCCTGATTCATCATTCCTGATTCCTGATTCATCATTGCTGATTCCTGATTGATCATTCCTCATTCCTGATTCATCATTCCTCATTCCTGATTCATCATTCCTGATTCCTGATTCCTGATTCATCATTCCTGATTAATCATTCCTGATTCATCATTCCTCATTCCTGATTCATCATTCTTCATTCCTGATTAATCATTCCTCATTCCTGATTCATCATTCCTGATTAATCATTCCTCATTCCTGATTCATCATTCCTGATTCATGATTCACCATTCCTGATTCCTGATACATCATTCATCATTCCTGATTCATCATTCCTGATTCATCATTCCTGATTCCTGATTCATCAATCCTCATTCCTGATTCATCATTCCTGATTCCTGATTGAACGTTCCTCATTCCTGATTGATCATTCCTCATTCCTGATTCATCATTCCTGATTCCTGATTCGTCATTCCTGATTCCTGATTAATCACTCCTGATTCCTGATTCCTGATTCATCATTCCTGATTCATCATTCCTGATTCATCATTCCTGATTCATCATTCATCATTCCTGATTCATCATTCCTGATTCCTGATTCATCATTCCTGATTCCTGATTCATTATTCCTGATTCATCATTCCTGATTCCTGATTGATCATTCCTGATTCCTGATTGATCATTCATCATTCCTGATTCATCATTCTTGATTCCTGATTCATCATTTCTGATTCCTGATTAATCACTCCTGATTCCTGATTCCTGATTCCTGATTCCTGATTCATCATTCCTGATTCATCATTCCTGATTCATCATTCCTCATTCCTGATTCATCATTCTTCATTCCTGATTAATCATTCCTGATTCCAGATTCATCAGTCCTGATTCATGATTCACCAATCCTGATTCATCATTCATCATTCCTGATTCCTGATTCATCATTGCTGATTCCTGATTCATCATTCATCATTCATCATTCCTGATTGATCATTCCTTATTCCCGATTCATCATTCCTGATTCCTGATTTATCATTCCTGATTGATCATTCCTGATTCCTGATTCATCATTCCTGATTCCTGATTCATCATTCCTGATTCATGATTCACCATTCCTGATTCCTGATTCATCATTCCTCTTTCCTGATTCATCATTCCTGATTCCTGATACATCATTCATCATTCCTGATTCATCATTCCTGATTCCTGATTCATCATTCCTGATTCCAGATTCATCAGTCCTGATTCATGATTCACCAATCCTGATTCCTGATTCATCATTCCTCTTTCCTGATTCATCATTCCTGATTCCTGATACATCATTCATCATTCCTGATTCATCCTTCATCATTCCTGATTCATCATTCCTGATTCCTGATTTATCATTCCTGATTCATCATTCCTGATTCCTGATTCATCATTCCTGATTCCTGATTCATCATTCCTGATTCCTGATTCATCATTACTCATTCCTGATTCATCATTCCTGATTCCTGATTGATCATTCCTGATTCCTGATTGATCATTCCTGATTCCTGATTCATCATTCCTGATTCCTGATTCATCATTCCTGATTCCTGATTCCTGATTCATCATTCCTGATTCATCATTCCTGATTCCTGATTAATCACTCCTGATTCCTGATTCCTGATTCATCATTCCTGATTCATCATTCCTGATTCATCATTCCTGATTCATCATTCATCATTCCTGATTCATCATTCTTCATTCCTGATTCATCATTCCTGATTCCAGATTCATCAGTCCTGATTCATGATTCACCAATCCTGATTCATCATTCATCATTCCTGATTCCTGATTCATCATTGCTGATTCCTGATTCATCATTCATCATTCATCATTCCTGATTGATCATTCCTTATTCCCGATTCATCATTCCTGATTCCTGATTTATCATTCCTGATTGATCATTCCTGATTCCTGATTCATCATTCCTGATTCCTGATTCATCATTCCTGATTCATGATTCACCATTCCTGATTCCTGATTCATCATTCCTCTTTCCTGATTCATCATTCCTGATTCCTGATACATCATTCATCATTCCTGATTCATCATTCCTGATTCCTGATTCATCATTCCTGATTCCAGATTCATCAGTCCTGATTCATGATTCACCAATCCTGATTCCTGATTCATCATTCCTCTTTCCTGATTCATCATTCCTGATTCCTGATACATCATTCATCATTCCTGATTCATCCTTCATCATTCCTGATTCATCATTCCTGATTCCTGATTTATCATTCCTGATTCATCATTCCTGATTCCTGATTCATCATTCCTGATTCCTGATTCATCATTCCTGATTCCTGATTCATCATTACTCATTCCTGATTCATCATTCCTGATTCCTGATTGATCATTCCTGATTCCTGATTGATCATTCCTGATTCCTGATTCATCATTCCTGATTCCTGATTCATCATTCCTGATTCCTGATTCCTGATTCATCATTCCTGATTCATCATTCCTGATTCCTGATTAATCACTCCTGATTCCTGATTCCTGATTCATCATTCCTGATTCATCATTCCTGATTCATCATTCCTGATTCATCATTCATCATTCCTGATTCATCATTCCTGATTCCTGATTCATCATTCCTGATTCCTGATTCATTATTCCTCATTCATCATTCCTGATTCCTGATTGATCATTCCTGATTCCTGATTGATCATTCATCATTCCTGATTCATCATTCTTGATTCCTGATTCATCATTCCTGATTCCTGATTAATCACTCCTGATTCCTGATTCCTGATTCCTGATTCCTGATTCATCATTCCTGATTCATCATTCCTGATTCATCATTCATCATTCCTGATTCATCATTCCTGATTCCTGATTCATCATTCATCATTCCTGATTCCTGATTCATCAATCCTCATTCCTGATTCATCATTCCTGATTCCTGATTCCTGATTCATCATTCCTGATTCCTGATTCATCATTCATCATTCCTGATTCATCATTCATCATTCCTGATTCATCATTCGTCATTCCTGATTCATCATTCCTGAATCCTGATTCATTATTCCTGATTCATCATTCCTGATTCCTGATTCCTGATTCCTGATTCCTGATTCATCATTCCTGATTCATCATTCCTGATTCATCATTCCTCATTCCTGATTCATCATTCTTCATTCCTGATTAATCATTCCTCATTCCTGATTCATCATTCCTGATTCCTGATTCATCATTCCTGATTCCTGATTCATCATTCATCATTCCTGATTCCTGATTCATCATTGCTGATTCCTGATTCATCATTCATCATTCCTGATTGATCATTCCTTATTCCCGATTCATCATTCCTGATTCCTGATTCATCATTCCTGATTCATGATTCACCATTCCTGATTCCTGATTCATCATTCCTCTTTCCTGATTCATCATTCCTGATTCCTGATACATCATTCATCATTCCTGATTCATCATTCCTGATTCCTGATTCATCATTCCTGATTCCAGATTCATCAGTCCTGATTCATGATTCACAAATCCTGATTCCTGATTCATCATTCCTCTTTCCTGATTCATCATTCCTGATTCCTGATACATCATTCATCATTCCTGATTCATCATTCATCATTCCTGATTCATCATTCCTGATTCCTGATTTATCATTCCTGATTCATCATTCCTGATTCCTGATTCATCATTCCTGATTCCTGATTCATCATTCCTGATTCCTGATTCATCATTACTCATTCCTGATTCATCAATCCTCATTCCTGATTCAACATTCCTGATTCCTGATTCCTGATTCATCATTCCTGATTCCTGATTCATCATTCATCATTCCTGATTCATCATTCATCATTCCTGATTCATCATTCGTCATTCCTGATTCATCATTCCTGAATCCTGATTCATTATTCCTGATTCATCATTCCTGATTTCTGATTCATCATTCCTGATTCCTGATTCATCATTCATCATTCCTGATTGATCATTCCTTATTCCTGATTGATCATTCCTGATTCCTGATTAATCACTCCTGATTCCTGATTCCTGATTCCTGATTCCTGATTCATCATTCCTGATTCATCATTCCTGATTCATCATTCATCATTCCTGATTCATCATTCCTGATTCCTGATTCATCATTCCTGATTCCTGATTCATTATTCCTGATTCATCATTCCTGATTCCTGATTGATCATTCCTTATTCCTGATTGATCATTCCTGATTCCTGATTCATCATTCATCATTCCTGATTCATCATTCTTGATTCCTGATTCATCATTCCTGATTCCTGATTCATCATTCCTCATTCCGGATTCATCATTTCTCATTCCTGATTCATCATTCCTGATTCCTGAATCATCATTCCTGATTCCTGATTAATCATTCCTCATTCCTGATTCATCATTCCTGATTCCTGATTCCTGATTCCTGATTCCTGATTCCTGATTCATCATTCCTGATTCATCATTCCTGATTCATCATTCCTCATTCCTGATTCATCATTCTTCATTCCTGATTAATCATTCCTCATTCCTGATTCATAATTCCTGATTCCTGATTCATCATTCCTGATTCCTGATTCATCATTCATCATTCCTGATTCCTGATTCATCATTGCTGATTCCTGATTCATCATTCATCATTCCTGATTGATCATTCCTTATTCCCGATTCATCATTCCTGATTCCTGATTCATCATTCCTGATTCATGATTCACCATTCCTGATTCCTGATTCATCATTCCTCTTTCCTGATTCATCATTGCTGATTCCTGATACATCATTCATCATTCCTGATTCATCATTCCTGATTCCTGATTCATCATTCCTGATTCCAGATTCATCAGGCCTGATTCATGATTCACAAATCCTGATTCCTGATTCATCATTCCTCTTTCCTGATTCATCATTCCTGATTCCTGATACATCATTCATCATTCCTGATTCATCATTCATCATTCCTGATTCATCATTCCTGATTCCTGATTTATCATTCCTGATTCATCATTCCTGATTCCTGATTCATCATTCCTGATTCCTGATTCATCATTCCTGATTCCTGATTCATCATTACTCATTCCTAATTCATCAATCCTCATTCCTGATTCATCATTCCTGATTGCTGATTCCTGATTCATCATTCCTGATTCCTGATTCATCATTCATCATTCCTGATTCATCATTCATCATTCCTGATTCATCATTCGTCATTCCTGATTCATCATTCCTGAATCCTGATTCATTATTCCTGATTCATCATTCCTGATTCCTGATTCATCATTCCTGATTCCTGATTCATCATTCATCATTCCTGATTGATCATTCCTTATTCCTGTTTGATCATTCCTGATTCCTGATTCATCATTCATCATTCCTGATTCCTGATTCATCATTCCTGATTCATCATTCCTGATTCCTGATTCATTATTCCTGATTCATCATTCCTGATTCATCATTCCTGATTCCTGATTCATCATTCATCATTCGTGATTCATCATTCCTGATTCCTGATTCATCATTCCTGATTCCTGATTGATCATTCATCATTCCTGATTGATCATTCCTTATTCCTGATTCATCATTCCTGATTCCTGATTCATCATTCCTGATTCCTGATTGATCATTCCTCATTCCTGATTCATCATTCCTGATTCCTGATTCCTGATTCCTGATTCCTGATTCATCATTCCTGATTCATCATTCCTGATTCATAATTCCTCATTCCTGATTCATCATTCTTCATTCCTGATTAATCATTCCTCATTCCTGATTCATCATTCCTGATTCCTGATTCATCATTCCTGATTCCTGATTCATCATTCATCATTCCTGATTCCTGATTCATCATTGCTGATTCCTGATTCATCATTCATCATTCCTGATTGATCATTCCTTATTCCCGATTCATCATTCCTGATTCCTGATTCATCATTCCTGATTCATGATTCACCATTCCTGATTCCTGATTCATCATTCCTCTTTCCTGATTCATCATTCCTGATTCCTGATACATCATTCATCATTCCTGATTCATCATTCCTGATTCCTGATTCATCATTCCTGATTCCTGATTCATCAGTCCTGATTCATGATTCACCAATCCTGATTCCTGATTCATCATTCCTCTTTCCTGATTCATCAGGAATGATTCCTGATACATCATTCATCATTCCTGATTCATCATTCCTGATTCCTGATTCATCATTCCTGATTCCTGATTCATCAGTCCTGATTCATGATTCACCAATCCTGATTCCTGATTCATTATTCCTCTTTCCTGATTCATCATTCCTGATTCCTGATACATCATTCATCATTCCTGATTCATCATTCATCATTCCTGATTCATCATTCCTGATTCCTGATTTATCATTCCTGATTCATCATTCCTGATTCCTGATTCATCATTCCTGATTCCTGATTCATCATTCCTGATTCCGGATTCATCATTCCTGATTCCTGATTCATCATTCCTCATTCCTGATTCATCATTCTTCATTCCTGATTCATCATTCCTGATTCATGATTCACCATTCCTGATTCCTGATACATCATTCATCATTCCTGATTCATCATTCCTGATTCCTGATTCATCATTCCTGATTCCTGATTCATTATTCCTGATTCATCATTCCTGATTCCTGATTCATCATTCCTGATTCCTGATTGATCATTCATCATTCCTGATTCATCATTCTTGATTCCTGATTCATCATTCCTGATTCCTGATTAATCACTCCTGATTCCTGATTCCTGATTCATCATTCCTGATTCCTGATTCATCATTCATCATTCCTGATTCATCATTCATCATTCCTGATTCATCATTCGTCATTCCTGATTCCTGATTCATCATTCCTGATTCCTGATTCATCATTCATCATTCCTGATTCATCATTCATCATTCCTGATTCATCATTCGTCATTCCTGATTCATCATTCCTGATTCCTGATTCATTATTCCTGATTCATCATTCCTGATTCCTGATTCATCATTCCTGATTCCTGATTGATCATTCATCATTCCTGATTGATCATTCCTTATTCCTGATTGATCATTCCTGATTCCTGATTCATCATTCATCATTCCTGATTCATCATTCTTGATTCCTGATTCATCATTCCTGATTCCTGATTCATCATTCCTGATTCCTGATTCATCATTCATCATTCATCATTCCTGATTCCTGATTCATCATTGCTGATTCCTGATTCATCATTCCTGATTCCTGATTGATCATTCCTCATTCCTGATTCATCATTCCTGATTCCTGATTCCTGATTCCTGATTCCTGATTCATCATTCCTCATTCCTGATTCATCATTCCTGATTCCTGATTCCTGATTCCTGATTCCTGATTCATCATTCCTGATTCATCATTCCTGATTCATCATTCCTCATTCCTGATTCATCATTCTTCATTCCTGATTAAGCATTCCTGATTCCAGATTCATCAGTCCTGATTCATGATTCACCAATCCTGATTCATCATTCATCATTCCTGATTCCTGATTCATCATTGCTGATTCCTGATTCATCATTCATCATTCATCATTCCTGATTGATCATTCCTTATTCCCGATTCATCATTCCTGATTCCTGATTTATCATTCCTGATTGATCATTCCTGATTCCTGATTCATCATTCCTGATTCCTGATTCATCATTCCTGATTCATGATTCACCATTCCTGATTCCTGATTCATCATTCCTCTTTCCTGATTCATCATTCCTGATTCCTGATACATCATTCATCATTCCTGATTCATCATTCCTGATTCCTGATTCATCATTCCTGATTCCAGATTCATCAGTCCTGATTCATGATTCACCAATCCTGATTCCTGATTCATCATTTCTCTTTCCTGATTCATCATTCCTGATTCCTGATACATCATTCATCATTCCTGATTCATCATTCATCATTCCTGATTCATCATTCCTGATTCCTGATTTATCATTCCTGATTCATCATTCCTGATTCCTGATTCATCATTCCTGATTCCTGATTCATCATTCCTGATTCCTGATTCATCATTACTCATTCCTGATTCATCATTCCTGATTCCTGATTCATCATTCCTGATTCCTGATTGATCATTCCTGATTCCTGATTCATCATTCCTGATTCCTGATTCATCATTCCTGATTCCTGATTCCTGATTCATCATTCCTGATTCATCATTCCTGATTCATCATTCCTCATTCCTGATTCATCATTCTTCATTCCTGATTAATCATTCCTCATTCCTGATTCATCATTCCTGATTCATGATTCACCATTCCTGATTCCTGATACATCATTCATCATTCCTGATTCATCATTCCTGATTCCTGATTCATCAATCCTGATTCATCATTCCTGATTCCTGATTCATCATTCCTGATTCCTGATTCATCATTCATCATTCCTGATTCATCATTCATCATTCCTGATTCATCATTCGTCATTCCTGATTCATCATTCCTGAATCCTGATTCATTATTCCTGATTCATCATTCCTGATTCCTGATTCATCATTCCTGATTCCTGATTCATCATTCATCATTCCTGATTGATCATTCCTTATTCCTGATTGATCATTCCTGATTCCGGATTCATCATTCCTCATTCCTGATTCATCATTCCTGATTCCTGATTCATCATTGCTGATTCCTGATTGATCATTCCTCATTCCTGATTCATCATTCCTGATTCCTGATTCATCATTTCTGATTCCTGATTCCTGATTCATCATTCCTGATTAATCATTCCTGATTCATCATTCCTCATTCCTGATTCATCATTCTTCATTCCTGATTAATCATTCCTCATTCCTGATTCATCATTCCTGATTCATGATTCACCATTCCTCATTCCTGATTCATCATTCCTGATTCCTGATTCATCATTCCTGATTCATCATTCCTGATTCCTGATTCATCATTCCTGATTCCTGATTCATCAATCCTCATTCCTGATTCATCATTCCTGATTCCTGATTGAACGTTCCTCATTCCTGATTGATCATTCCTCATTCCTGATTCATCATTCCTGATTCCTGATTCGTCATTCCTGATTCCTGATTCATCATTCCTGATTCCTGATTCATTATTCCTGATTCATCATTCCTGATTCATCATTCCTGATTCCTGATTCATCATTCCTGATTCCTGATTCATTATTCCTGATTCATCATTCCTGATTCCTGATTCATCATTCCTGATTCCTGATTCATCATTCATCATTCCTGATTCATCATTCTTGATTCCTGATTCATCATTCCTGATTCCTGATTCATCATTCCTGATTCCTGATTCATCATTCCTGATTCCTGATTCATCATTCCTGATTCCTGATTCATCATTCATCATTCCTGAATGATCATTCCTTATTCCCGATTCATCATTCCTGATTCCTGATTCATCATTCCTGATTCCTGATTCATCATTCCTGATTCCTGATTCACCATTCCTGATTCCTGATTCATCATTCCTCTTTCCTGATTCATCATTCCTGATTCCTGATTCCTGATTCCTGATTCCTGATTCATCATTCCTGATTCCTGATACATCATTCATCATTCCTGATTCATCATTCATCATTCCTGATTCATCATTCCTGATTCCTGATTTATCATTCCTGATTCATCATTCCTGATTCCTGATTCATCATTCCTGATTCCTGATTCATCATTCCTGATTCCTGATTCATCATTACTCATTCCTGATTCATCATTCCTGATTCCTGATTCATCATTCCTGATTCCTGATTGATCATTCCTGATTCCTGATTCATCATTCCTGATTCCTGATTCATCATTCCTGATTCCTGATTCCTGATTCATCATTCCTGATTCATCATTCCTGATTCATCATTCCTCATTCCTGATTCATCATTCTTCATTCCTGATTAATCATTCCTCATTCCTGATTCATCATTCCTGATTCATGATTCACCATTCCTGATTCCTGATACATCATTCATCATTCCTGATTCATCATTCCTGATTCCTGATTCATCAATCCTGATTCATCATTCCTGATTCCTGATTCATCATTCCTGATTCCTGCTTCATCATTCCTCATTCCTGATTCATCATTCCTCATTCCTGATTCATCAATCCTCATTCCTGATTCATCATTCCTGATTCCTGATTCCTGATTCATCATTCCTGATTCCTGATTCATCATTCATCATTCCTGATTCATCATTCATCATTCCTGATTCATCATTCGTCATTCCTGATTCATCATTCCTGAATCCTGATTCATTATTCCTGATTCATCATTCCTGATTCCTGATTCATCATTCCTGATTCCTGATTCATCATTCATCATTCCTGATTGATCATTCCTTATTCCTGATTGATCATTCCTGATTCCTGATTCATCATTCATCATTCCTGATTCATCATTCTTGATTCCTGATTCATCATTCCTGATTCCTGATTCATCATTCCTGATTCCTGATTCATCATTCATCATTCCTGATTCCTGATTCATCATTGCTGATTCCTGATTCATCATTCATCATTCCTGATTCATCATTCCTCATTCCTGATTCATCATTCTTCATTCCTGATTAATCATTCATCATTCCTGATTCATCATTCCTGATTCCTGATTCATCATTCCTGATTCATCATTCCTGATTCCTGATTCATCATTCCTGATTCCTGATTCATCAATCCTCATTCCTGATTCATCATTCCTGATTCCTGATTGAACGTTCCTCATTCCTGATTGATCATTCCTCATTCCTGATTCATCATTCCTCATTCCTGATTCATCATTCCTGATTCCTGATTAATCACTCCTGATTCCTGATTCCTGATTCATCATTCCTGTTTCATCATTCCTGATTCATCATTCCTGATTCATCATTCATCATTCCTGATTCATCATTCCTGATTCCTGATTCATCATTCCTGATTCCTGATTCATTATTCCTGATTCATCATTCCTGATTCCTGATTGATCATTCCTGATTCCTGATTGATCATTCATCATTCCTGATTCATCATTCTTGATTCCTGATTCATCATTCCTGATTCCTGATTAATCACTCCTGATTCCTGATTCCTGATTCCTGATTCCTGATTCATCATTCCTGATTCATCATTCCTGATTCATCATTCATCATTCCTGATTCATCATTCCTGATTCCTGATTCATCATTCCTGATTCCTGATTCATTATTCCTGATTCATCATTCCTGATTCCTGATTCATCATTCCTGATTCCTGATTCATCATTCATCATTCCTGATTCATCATTCTTGATTCCTGATTCATCATTCCTGATTCCTGATTCATCATTTCTGATTCCTGATTCATCATTCCTGATTCCTGATTCATCATTGCTGATTCCTGATTGATCATTCATCATTCCTGAATGATCATTCCTTATTCCCGATTCATCATTCCTGATTCCTGATTCATCATTCCTGATTCCTGATTCATCATTCCTGATTCCTGATTCACCATTCCTGATTCCTGATTCATCATTCCTCTCTCCTGACTCATCATTCCTGATTCCTGATTCCTGATTCCTGATTCCTGATTCATCATTGCTGATTCCTGATTCATCATTGCTGATTCCTGATTGATCATTCCTGATTCCTGATTCATCATTCATCATTCGTGATTCATCATTCCTGATTCCTGATTCATCATTCCTGATTCATCATTCCTGATTCCTGATTCATCATTCATCATTCCTGATTCATCATTCGTCATTCCTGATTCATCATTCCTGATTGCTGATTCATTATTCCTGATTCATTATTCCTGATTCCTGATTCATCATTCCTGATTCCTGATTGATCATTCATCATTCCTGATTGATCATTCCTTATTCCTGATTGATCATTCCTGATTCCTGATTCATCATTCATCATTCCTGATTCATCATTCTTGATTCCTGATTCATCATTCCTGATTCCTGATTCATCATTCCTGATTCCTGATTCATCATTCATCATTCATCATTCCTGATTCCTGATTCATCATTCCTGATTCCTGATTCATCATTCCTCTTTCCTGACTCATCATTCCTGATTCATGATTCCTGATTCCTGATTCCTGATTCATCATTGCTGATTCCTGATTCATCATTGCTGATTCCTGATTGATCATTCCTGATTCCTGATTCATCATTCATCATTCGTGATTCATCATTCCTGATTCCTGATTCATCATTCCTGATTCATCATTCCTGATTCCTGATTCATCATTCATCATTCCTGATTCATCATTCCTGATTCCTGATTCATTATTCCTGATTCATTATTCCTGATTCCTGATTCATCATTCCTGATTCCTGATTGATCATTCATCATTCCTGATTGATCATTCCTTATTCCTGATTGATCATTCCTGATTCCTGATTCATCATTCATCATTCCTGATTCATCATTCTTGATTCCTGATTCATCATTCCTGATTCCTGATTCATCATTCCTGATTCCTGATTCATCATTCATCATTCATCATTCCTGATTCCTGATTCATCAATCCTCATTCCTGATTCATCATTCCTCATTCCGGATTCATCATTTCTCATTCCTGATTCATTATTCCTGATTCCTGATTCATCATTCCTGATTCCTGATTGATCATTCATCATTCCTGATTGATCATTCCTTATTCCTGATTGATCATTCCTGATTCCTGATTCATCATTCATCATTCCTGATTCATCATTCTTGATTCCTGATTCATCATTCCTGATTCCTGATTCATCATTCCTGATTCCTGATTCATCATTCATCATTCATCATTCCTGATTCCTGATTCATCAATCCTCATTCCTGATTCATCATTCCTGATTCCTGATTGAACGTTCCTCATTCCTGATTGATCATTCCTCATTCCTGATTCATCATTCCTGATTCCTGATTCATCATTCCTGATTCCTGATTAATCACTCCTGATTCCTGATTCCTGATTCATCATTCCTGATTCATCATTCCTGATTCATCATTCCTGATTCATCATTCATCATTCCTGATTCATCATTCCTGATTCCTGATTCATCATTCCTGATTCCTGATTCATTATTCCTGATTCATCATTCCTGATTCCTGATTGATCATTCCTGATTCCTGATTGATCATTCATCATTCCTGATTCATCATTCTTGATTCCTGATTCATCATTCCTGATTCCTGATTAATCACTCCTGATTCCTGATTCCTGATTCCTGATTCCTGATTCATCATTCCTGATTCATCATTCCTGATTCATCATTCATCATTCCTGATTCATCATTCCTGATTCCTGATTCATCATTCCTGATTCCTGATTCATTATTCCTGATTCATCATTCCTGATTCCTGATTCATCATTCCTGATTCCTGATTCATCATTCATCATTCCTGATTCATCATTCTTGATTCCTGATTCATCATTCCTGATTCCTGATTCATCATTCCTTATTCCTGATTCATCATTCCTGATTCCTGATTCATCATTGCTGATTCCTGATTGATCATTCATCATTCCTGAATGATCATTCCTTATTCCCGATTCATCATTCCTGATTCCTGATTCATCATTCCTGATTCCTGATTCATCATTCCTGATTCCTGATTCACCATTCCTGATTCCTGATTCATCATTCCTCTTTCCTGACTCATCATTCCTGATTCATGATTCATGATTCCTGATTCCTGATTCATCATTGCTGATTCCTGATTCATCATTGCTGATTCCTGATTGATCATTCCTGATTCCTGATTCATCATTCATCATTCGTGATTCATCATTCCTGATTCCTGATTCATCATTCCTGATTCATCATTCCTGATTCCTGATTCATCATTCATCATTCCTGATTCATCATTCCTGATTCATCATTCGTCATTCCTGATTCATCATTCCTGATTCCTGATTCATTATTCCTGATTCATTATTCCTGATTCCTGATTCATCATTCCTGATTCCTGATTGATCATTCATCATTCCTGATTCATCATTCTTGATTCCTCATTCATCATTCCTGATTCCTGATTCATCATTCCTGATTCCTGATTCATCATTCATCATTCATCATTCCTGATTCCTGATTCATCATTCCAGATTCCTGATTCGTCATTCCTGATTCCTGATTAATCACTCCTGATTCCTGATTCCTGATTCATCATTCCTGATTCATCATTCCTGATTCATCATTCCTGATTCATCATTCATCATTCCTGATTCATCATTCCTGATTCCTGATTCATCATTCCTGATTCCTGATTCATTATTCCTGATTCATCATTCCTGATTCCTGATTGATCATTCCTGATTCCTGATTGATCATTCATCATTCCTGATTCATCATTCTTGATTCCTGATTCATCATTCCTGATTCCTGATTAATCACTCCTGATTCCTGATTCCTGATTCATCATTCCTGATTCCTGATTCATCATTCATCATTCCTGATTCATCATTCATCATTCCTGATTCATCATTCGTCATTCCTGATTCCTGATTCATCATTCCTGATTCCTGATTCATCATTCATCATTCCTGATTCATCATTCGTCATTCCTGATTCATCATTCCTGATTCCTGATTCATTATTCCTGATTCATCATTCCTGATTCCTGATTCATCATTCCTGATTCCTGATTGATCATTCATCATTCCTGATTCCTGATTCCTGATTCATCATTGCTGATTCCTGATTCATCATTCATCATTCATCATTCCTGATTGATCATTCCTTATTCCCGATTCATCATTCCTGATTCCTGATTTATCATTCCTGATTGATCATTCCTGATTCCTGATTCATCATTCCTGATTCCTGATTCATCATTCCTGATTCATGATTCACCATTCCTGATTCCTGATTCATCATTCCTCTTTCCTGATTCATCATTCCTGATTCCTGATACATCATTCATCATTCCTGATTCATCATTCCTGATTCCTGATTCATCATTCCTGATTCCAGATTCATCAGTCCTGATTCCTGATTCACCAATCCTGATTCCTGATTCATCATTCCTCTTTCCTGATTCATCATTCCTGATTCCTGATACATCATTCATCATTCCTGATTCATCATTCATCATTCCTGATTCATCATTCCTGATTCCTGATTTATCATTCCTGATTCATCATTCCTGATTCCTGATTCATCATTCCTGATTCCTGATTCATCATTCCTGATTCCTGATTCATCATTACTCATTCCTGATTCATCATTCCTGATTCCTGATTCATCATTCCTGATTCCTGATTGATC